>ML817360.1:2711-18482 GCA_009831015.1 Picea engelmannii
TAAATGTAAAGGTTATTAATTATAATTAAATTGATAATCTGATTGTCCTAAGATGTTAGCCAAACAATAATTGTTTCCTATATAATATTAACTAAATTAATTATCATTAATTATTTGTTCATAATTGTCAATGGTTATTTAATCATTAATCAACTCTTTAATTATGTGAGTAAAGAATTAATAGGGTTGATAATTTAATTTATTAAAACTTACGTATATGAGTGGGATAACAAACATTAAATAAAGGATAAGAAGAATTAAATAAAGGATAAGAAGCATTAAATAACGGATAAGAAGCATTAAATAAATGGGGCAAGACATTAAATAAGAAGATAAGGTAATGAATGTAGGGATAAGGAATTTAATGAAAGGAAGAGTCGGTGAAGGAGGGATAAGGGGGGAAAGGAGTTTGAGGGGAGGATTATTCTACGGGAGTTGGCCATGGATTTTGGGGGAGCTCTGCGTATTGCAGAGAGGGAGGTGAAATTTTGTGAGTGGCATTGACACAGTGGACCAGAGTTGTTGGGGGCTTTGGGCATGGAGGGCCAGGATATCCGTTCATATCCTGGGGCTAGGGAGCTAACTAGTTGGCAGGGAGGACGGTTTTGGGTAGTGTTCTAAAGAAGCAGGAAGGAATCAAGCTGCGGACAACAGGAAGGATTATTAGCATCAGGCTTAAGGTATTTCTCTAAAATTTATTCATTGTTGTATTATGTTAGAAAAAAAAATATTATTCATAGTAAAATTTGAGTTATGGAAGTTACTGTTATAAAATTACCGTGTTATGAAATTTTTGTCTTAGTTTATCAAAATAAATTGATGTAAAATTAAATCCGGCTATTACAGATATGGATCCTTTAGGTTAGGATATGATCCTAGGATAGTGCCATAGGATAGAATTTGATTCAAACCAACCTCATTTCCAAGAGTTGGCCCTTAGAAAGAGCCGAGATTCTCCAAATGTTCTTCTAACCAAAAGCAGTGCTCCCCTATAGTTAGAGATAGAGTGATAATTTCCAAACGGAGTGCTCCCTTAACATGGCGGGGGGGGGGCACTATTTCTCCCTATACATGGGAAGGGGGATGCTAGTCTTCAAAAATTCCCAAAAAACGGTCGATTTTCCAAAGAAAAAGCATGTTTCTGGCCTTGAAATGATGGGTTTCTTCCTCCAATATGACTTAGGTATCATGAAATTTTTTATTTGGTGGTTTCAAGGGGTTAAAACACATATAAACACATGGAAACGTGCATGTGAAACTTACTAAGGTGCATATGACACTTGACGACACTTACCAAGGTGCATACGACACTTTACAACATTTGTGACACTTAGAGTGAGATGCGTAAGTGTGCCATTTTGACGTGTAACAGAAAGAAATGTATAGAAACTGTAAAACTACAGAGTGAATGAACTCACTAGAATGGTGGCAACTTATCTCTAAGAAGAGATGTGATGGCTACACTCATTCACAAGAAGATGATTACAATGAGGCTCCAAAGGCATTTTTAACATAAAGCATAAATGATAAAATCGTAAACATAAAAAAAAAACTAACTATAGGAGATGAAACACCAAAATTCATATGGGCCCGATGGGGTAAGTTGTAATTTTTTCATACGATCTATGTTTTAGGCTCACGATAACTCATTGGAAATAACTATCTGAGGACTACACATGTTTCCATCACACTTTAGATAAAGCTTATAGTGTGATTGTGTCACACCCAAAAAGCATTGTTTAGGTCCTCAAAACAACCCCAGAAGTTTAGGACCTGAAAAAGTGTAATAAATATTAATAATAATAATAATAATAACTTCTAAGGTGGAAAGCCCTATTTTGAGCTAGTGGAATAGGTGGACGACCACCGATTTTAGCCTGGATCATTATTCCCCGCTTAGGAATAAATGGTCCCATTGTGTCAAGTTCCCATGGAATATGGAGAAGATTTTGTTGAATCTGAACCTTGGTGAGCTTCTTTCATTGTTGAATAAGTTGTCCTGCTTAACTTGTTGAAGGTTGAAGGGAAAAATTATCCAACATATCGTTCCTCTGTTGCGTGAGGGATTCCGTGAAAAATAGCTTGATGGGATATTTTTCACCCTCGTCTCTCTTTTCTTCCGCTATGGGAGGCCGCTTGGATGGTGAGAGTGGTTTTCCTCAAGATAAATCAGCTCGATACCCAACTCTCTATACCTTGACCTTGTTGGGGACATGTGCTAAGAAACAACAAAGAGTAGCCTGCTCTGATACCACTGATCTAGATTATTTTGAGAACAAAATGAAGGTGGAAATATGATAAGTAAATAGGTATATATATTGCTAGAAACATAGAGATACAATAACGCACAAGTTTTATTAATGAAAGAAATGTACATAAACTGTAAAACTACAAACTGAATGAACTCACTAGAATGGTGGCAGCTTATCTCTTAGAAGAGATGTGATGGCTACGCTCATTCACAAGAAGATGATTACAATGAGGCTCCAAAGGCCTTTTTAACATAAATCATAAATGAGAAAACCATAAACATAAAAAAAAAAAACTAACCCTAAGAGATGAAATGCAGAAAGTCGTGTGGGCCCCGATGGGGTAAGTTGGTACATCAACTTCTTGGGGTCGTAACTTTTGCATAGGATATTGTTTTTAGGCGCATGATAGCTCTTTGTAAAGAAATATTTGAGGCATACACATGTATCTGTCACATTGTGGCTAAAGCCTGCAATGTGACTATGACGTGCCCAAAAAATGTTGTTTAGGGCCTCAAAACGACCCCATAAGTTTAGGACCCAAAAAATTTAAAAAAAAAACTCCCAAGGTGGAAAACATTGTTTTGATCCAGTGGAATAGGTGGCTGGGCACCAATTTCCACCTATATCATCTGGTTATGTCCGTAGGTAGTAATACAACTACTTTAAGTTTTGATGATGTGGTCTCATCCTTGCTATCGGAGGAGATGTGATGGAAAAACATGGAAGGATAAAGCACAGATGCCTTATTTGCAAGAGGTAGCTCCCAGGAAAGAAATAGATCTAAGTCCTCAAGTGGGAGAAATAAATCTAAGGGAATATCTAAATCTCTCAAAAAATGTGTAAAGGTATGTTGGAGATGCAGAAAATAAGGGAACTATAAGAAACAATGTAGATCCAAAAGTGTTGATAGAGGGAAGGGATATCAAGATGTTCCTTCTACAGAAGAAAAACCTTTGTGGAAGAAGGAGGTGATGTGTAATTGGATTCTTCAATCACACATGCAAATCATGAGGCATGGTCAGTTGAATTAGGTGCATGCTTTCATATGACTCCTCATAGGGAGTGGTTTTATGAAGATGAAAGGTATGATGGAGGTGATGTTTTCCTAGGTTATGACTCAAAAACGAAATACATAGGACAAGAAAAATTCAAGTTGAAGCTCATGTATGGAAGGATTAGAAAACGCTTTGGTGTTCTTCACATCCTAGGGTTGGCCAAAAGTTTGATTTTTGTAAGAAAAATGGATGATGTAGGGGTAAAAATAGTATTTGAAAAAGAAACCTACTTGATGGTTCGAGGGGAAATGGTGTTGTTGAAGGGAGTTTGGATTGGAACCCTGTATAATTTGTTAGGAATAACTATTAGTGACAGGTGCAAAAATTCCATTATTCCTGAGATTAGAGTTGAAAAGGAAAAAAATCCTATAGTCTCTGGAGAAAACACTATATTGTGGCATCAAAGACTGTAACATATTGGAGAGAAGGGCCTTTGAGTACTACATAGTAAAGGTATGGTTGAAGGTGTGTTTAACTACTCTCTATGTTATTATTTATATGAACAGTGTGTATATGGGAAGCAAAATTGGGTAAGACTCCCCTCTGGTGCAATGAGGGAAGAGGAAATTTTATAGTTGGTGCACAGTGATGTGTTTGGACCTGTGTCAGTTCCATATCTAGGAAAATTTGTGTATCGTGTCTCATTTATAAATGAATTCTCGAGGAATACATTGATTTATTTCCTCGGGAATTCAAACAGTTTAAGGCTCTCGTGGAGAATTAGACAAAGAAGATAATTAAGGTGATAAGGACAGATAATGGTGGAGAATTATCTGGAAATGAATTTGAATAATTGTATAGGAAGTGCAATATAGAAAGGTAGAATACTACTCCAAATATTCCTCAACATAAGAGTTGCAAGATGAACATGACATTGATGGAAAAAGTAAGGTGCATGTTCAGTGGTGTTGATTTATGGTAGGAATTCTAGGAAGAGGCAGTGGGTATTGCCTGTTAGTTGGTCAATCGATCACCTTCATCAACACTAGATGAAAAGACTCTACACAAGGTATAGACCGGTAAGAAACCCTCTCTCACACATCTCAGGTTATTTGCTTGTGATGCTTATGTTCATGTTCCAAAGGAAAACAAAAGTAAGATAGATAAAAAGGCTGCAAATTGTATCTTTATTGGGTATGAAGATGGTATAAAAGGATATAAGATTTGGAGCCCAGAAACTAAGAAGCTATTGTATAGAGAAGATGTTTTCAAATGGGAAGTCATACAAAGGAAGGAAGAACCATAGAAAATAGAGTTTGAGTTGAAGGATAATGAATCAGACTCTACGGAAGAACGAGAATAAGAATAAGAAGATCCTCATACTATAGTATTGAGGAGATCTGTTCGGAAAGGAAGGAAACCAAAAATGTATAATCCACCTGATTTCTGTTCAAATTTTTCTTTGTTAATTACTGAAGATTATCCTAGAACTGCTAAAGAGTCAATGGATTCAAAGGATGGGAAACTACGGAAAAAGGCCATGATGGAAGAAACAATAGCATTGGACAAGAATGAATCTTGGAATCTAATGGAGTTTTCTACTAGAGGAAATCCCATTGGAAGCAAATATGTGCTTAAGAAGAAGTTGAATGCAAAAGGAAAAGTCGATAAATATAAAGTTTGCTTCGTAGAAAAAGGTTATTCCCAAGTAGAGGGAATTGATTTTGGTGAGATTTTTTCTCTTGTCTCCAAGTTAAATTCAATTATATTTCTTTTATTTGTTGTCGATTCTTTGGATTTTGAATGAGAACATATGGATGTGAAGTCAAAAATACTACATGGGGATCTAGAATAATAATCTACATGAAGAATCCATAAGGATGTGTTGTGAAGGGAAAGAAAGAGTTGGTATGCAAGATAAAAAATTCCCTATATGGGTTAAAGCAATCACCAAGGATGTGGTATCACAAAATTGATACTTATATGTTGGTAATTGGTTTCACAAGAAGCAAAACGGATCACTATGTGTATTTTAAATTAATCAGTGATCATCTTATTTATTTGGTCTTGTATGTGGATGATATGTTGTTGATATGAAATGACAAGGAGATTATCCAGGATGTGAAAAATCAGTTGTCCTCTAAATTTGACATGAAGTATCTTGGTGCTGCAAATTTAGTTTTGGGCATGGAAATTAAAAGAGATCGCACAAATAGGAAACTCTGGTTAAATCAAAGGAAATATGTCAAAAAAATATTACAGAGGTTTAATATGTAGGAATGTAAATAGGCCAGGGTTCCTATTCCTGCAGGTGTAAAGTTATCTGTGAATCAATGTCTTAATACATAAGAAGAGGAGGAGGACATGTCCCATATTCCATATGCTAGTGTGGTTTGAAGTTTGATGTATGAAATGGTCTATACTAGATCGTACATTGAAAATGCAGTGGGAGTTTTTAGTAAGTATATGTATGTTGGACAATTGGGCTAACCTAGGTTCTGATATCAAAGGTTTTCAACAAAACCCTCAAATTATTGGCCCTCTTAGTAAACCAGAAGGAAACACTGCGAACAGAGTGCACAATGCAGACTCACCTGAGATAGCTTATGGGGGACTATAAGACTGAGATGTCTGTAGTCAGGGAAGGAATTGGGAATTTGATATGTTTCTTTTCCTTATGCATTATATTTTTTATTCATTCATATAGATATAGTATTCATTATTCAAGGAAAATATGCATACATGTTGTCATAATATAAGCTAAACATCCATTCGTTAACTGATAAATAGCATAAAAATTAAAATAACCATTCAAACATATTAACACATCAGGGTTGTTTTGGTTCGCCTCCCTTAGGGCTATGTTCACAAAGATTTGGCTCTTTTGCTCTTTTATTCATCATTCTTCAAAATCATCATTGCGACCATTACATTATCCATTATTACAATAAAAAAATATGTTGAGTTCCATCCATGAGGCGGACTAGACCACACCAGGCTCCACAACCTGTGACCTACCCCTAAAAAACATGCTTTCTATCTTATTCAGACCAACCCACTATCTCCTTGAATAACCTCTACTAAACCTCCTAGGAATTTATTTATACTAATCTATTGGCTTATATCCATTACATTCATATCAAAAACCATAACCCTAACATGGCTAGGTTTTTTTGCATGTGTGCCACACGGCTTTTCCTCGGTATTTGGCATGTTGCTTTTCCTCCATCTTCCACATGTTTCTTTTCCTCCATATATGGCATGTGCTCTAAAATTGTATTTTCTCCCCAAAATAGGCCTGCACCAACATGACCCCAACACTGACATGTGGCTTGTCTCGAGCCACTTAAGAGGTGTGTGTGCCCTACATAGCCTTATCCAAAATGTGGAACTTTCCTTCTAGTTCCTCCCCTTTTTCTTTCTCCTGTGCAGCTTTCTCTGTTAGCACTTCTATCATATGCACTGTAATATGGCCATTTAATAACTCTATGTTCTATGTATGAGCATGCTCCATTATTTTATTTTCTACTTCCAGTTATGCAATTATTTGCGATGCTTGCTCCTGGAGTGGCTCCAATTGAGTCTTCCTTTCCTATTTATTTGTCTGCGCAGTCTTTAGCTCCATATGAAGGTTATTCATCTCCCGCGTGCCTTTTAAACTTCCAGTGATGCTCATTTCCTTCTATCACTACTTTAACTCGTACATTGCAACATTTATTTTTTCTTCTTATTGATCCAATTGTTGGACCTTCTTGTCTTCGTTAAGACTAGTCCATATTTACACAGTCTTGTCAAAGAGTTCTGCGACTTCCTTGGCTTCCCTTGCAATCTCACTTGTCTGTAGTGTTTCCTTCTATTCTGTCTTGGCTATGACCTCAAGAGGGGTTGTTGGTGTAATGTTTTCCTTTATTTCATCTATATCCTTCATGTACCCCTCAATTGTTTGCACGATGAGCTAGATCTGTTCCTCGGTGCTGCTCTCTACTGCCTACGCACTGTCTAGAATCTTTTTGAATAATTCCTTCATTTTATTCTCTAAGTTATCCACACACTACTTCTCTTCCTATGTATCCATATTGACTTTCTCTATTACCAGTTGTAGCGCTTCCTTGCCATATTTGGAATCTTCCAGTTCTGTTGCATCAACCCTGGCTCATGATTGTACTTCCTATGTGGCGTTGACTTGCAACCTCTATAGTGATTTCGTTGGTATTTTTGCTAACACCAACTCTACTTGTGCCAAGTCCTTAAGTGTTTTCTGTTCCATATCCTCCTCTAACAGTAGCATATCTCTTGTAATGTGAAAACTTGTACTTTCCTGCGCTATGATTTGTATTGTTTCTTCATCATCGTGCGCAGTTTTATATTCTTCTTCTATCGCTCGCTGCATTGGGACCTTCCCTTTATCCTATGTCTATGCTACTTGTAGCCATTCTAGGACCTATTTAACCTCCATCAATTCATTCATGATTCTTTCCCTTTGTTTCTTGGCCTCCTCATATTCCTTATTCGTGTGGTCTTGAACTCTCTCTGCTACCAAGTCTGCATCATCCTCAGTAATTGTGTATTCTGGGATGTCCTTATGTGAGTTAGATTTCTTGCGTGGCCCCCCTACTTGTATGATTTACCTTTTGGGTGGCCCTTCATCTATTGGGACTGTCATCATTGGATTTTCTCATGTTTTTGTTTCCCCCCCTTCTTGTTCCTCCTACGCGGAGACATTATCCTTCTTACCTGTCTTCCCTTTATTATTTAGTGCATTGTCCTTCTTTTGTTGCATAGGCTTAGGACCTGACTTATTCTGCTGCGGTGGTTTGTTTGTTTCTTTGCTTCCTCCAGCATATGTATTCAATGGACCTACTTCAATTTAATTTCCCTTTGGCATGTCTCTGGTTATAACTGGGATTTTGTAGTCATACCCCCAGTCCTTGATTTCCTAATCTACTTCTTCTGTGTTGACATAGTATCAAAGTTGCAAACACTCTCAGTCTGTATCTCTGCGTGCCTAGATTCGTGTTTTGTGTCTCGTCGCCTTGAACTTGGCTATCCAATTGTACTACGTGACCACCTCTAGAGTTATCCTCCATCTACTAGCTATTTTTTCCTTCATGTCAATTAGGTACATGGGGAAGGTAATAGCATTGATACTTCTCTATTTTGGGTATGGAGTGCTCCCTAAGGATTTATACCGCATTGTACGACATTGTCCCACTCTATCACAGAAGTGAGAATAGGTAGGCTCCCACCATCCTATCATCTCTATCAACACAATCAACCATGAGCAGTGGAATTCGGTCCCCAAGTCCTACACAACTTTGAAGTCATCTACGAACAAATTAAACAAATAGGGAGCCTAGCTTAGAATGGTGCCTTTTGTGGTTGTTACTACGACTCCTGTGGGGACCTTGTCCTTGTGACATTTACAAAGGAATTTCCATGCCATCAACCTGGTTTCCATCCCTGTGGTTGCGTCACTGATCCTCTTGATGATTATGCCTCATGACCCTCTTTATGTCCTAAGAAAATTGATTAATATCCCTATGTTGAATAGTCCTTCTATCCACTTTTTTGGTTGCAACATTGGATCTCCTAGTGGCCCTGTGCCCAGGATTTCCATGTAAACCTGTTGTGGAAATTCTGGGAATTTTCTAGTGTCAGACACATTATGGTCTACATATCTCAATTTTTTGATGCAACCCAACAATATTGGTGCGGCCTACACCCCCTCTGGAATGTTTGGTAAGACTATAGGTGCCTCAGAATGCTTGCACGAGGATATAGGAATGGGTTGTTCCCTTTCCTCTTTGTTGGCCCACTGGATGGCCCAGCCTCTAGTTCTCCTTCTTCTTCCCCGACTTTAGTTATCTCGTTATATCTTCAATTTTCACTTCTTCTAGCTGCACAGACCCTAAGATTGGTTGTGACCCTGGCCCATCGAATATTATTTGCTCGCTATCTACACCATTCGTTTTGTGGGCTACTTCAACCCTGGGTTGTTGTCGCGGGTTTTCTGAAAAAGAAGGGATGTATCTGACATCATATCCTTTATGGTCCTAGCAGGATACTATAGGAGATTCATAAAAGGATTTTCCAGGCTTGGTTTCCCAATCACTTCCCTTTTGAAAAAGGGAGTTAAATTTCTTTGGACATCAGAATGTGAAGAAAGGTTTTAAGAACTGAAGCTCCTTCTAACCAATGCACCTATGCTAAATATTTCATATCCAAGAAAGGACTTACTTGTGTGTACATATGTCTGCAAGGAAGGACTTAGAGGATTCCTTATGCAAGGAGAACATGTAATTTGCTATGAATCCATAAAATTGAATGAGCATGAAATAAATTATTCGACCCATGATCTAGAATTGGCCACCATAGTGCATGCTTTAAAAATGTGGAAGAATTACCTCTTGGGTAGCAGATTTGTTCTTATGACAAACCACTATGGGATGAGGTACCTGTTTGACCAACCAAAACTTAATGCTAGACAAGCCCGATGGATGGCTCTCCTTAGTGAATTTGATTTCTAAATAAAGCACATCAAAGGAAAATAAAATAGGGTGGTCGATGCCCTTAGCAGAAGTGTGAAAGTGGTTCACCTAGAAGTTGTAAGCACCTGTGAAGCGTATGTTAGGGAGAGAGTCAAGAGTGCATAAGAAATATATGCATTTTTTCAGACTGTAAAATCGTACATAGAATAAGATCCCACAGGGTTGAAGTATGAAGGATATCAATTGTTGAACGATGGCCTACTAACTTACAAAGGAAGGTTGTATATCCCAAATTTTGATGACTTCAAGAGGTTCATGATGGATGAACTACACAAAAGACCATATATTGATCATCCTGGTTATCAGAAAATGGTCACAGCCAATAGGAAGCTATTTTATTGGCCATGACTGAAGAAAGACATAGATGATTACTTAGCTAAATGTCTAGAATGTCAGGATGTTAAGGCAGGACACCAGCATCCAACGAGGTTTTTGCAGCCCCTACCAATTCCAGAATGGAAATGGGAAACCATATCCATGGATTTCATCATCGAATTACCGAAATCGACCAAACATAATGAATCCATCATGGTAGTGGTGGAAAAATTAAGCAAGTATGCTCACTTCATTCCCGTCAAGTCAACCTTCAAGAAAATAGATATTTCGAGTGTTTTCATGAAAGAAATATGTAGGCTACATGGCATGCCTAAGGAGATCGTATTTGACAGAGATACAAAATTTAATTCAAGATTTCGGAAATATTTAATAGCGGGCTTTGAGACTAAATTGTTGTTTAGCACAGTCTATCACCCTCAAACTAATGGACAGAAAAAGAGGGTAAAACAAGTATTAGAGGACATGTTAAGGATGCATGTAATGCATCAAACTAAGAAGTGAGAAGACTACCTGCCACTGGTAGATTTTGCGTACAAAAATGTATATCAAGAGTCATTGAAGATGAGCCCTTTTGAATCCCTCTATGGAAGACAATGAAACATTCCACTTAGTTGGAAAAACCTAGTAGATAGAGTTACAATCAAGCCAGATATTCTAAATAAAATGGAACAACAAGTAATTCAAATCAATCAAAATCTGAAGATATCCTAGGATAGACAAAAGAGTTATGCAGACATGAAAACAACTCCTAGAGAGTTCAAAGTAGGGGATCATGTATATCTCAGAGTTAGACCTAGGAAGAGCTCCTTGAGGATGGGAGCTTGTTCCAAGTTGGCACCTCAGTATTGTGTACCCTTTGAAATTTTGGATAGAGTGGAACATGTATCCTATATGATAGCACTCCCTCCCACAGTGAAGGCACATAATGTTTTCCATGTTTCATTATTGAAGAAATATGTACATGATTCTAATCATATAATTGATTGTTCTGTGATTCAGGTGGAACCATAGGGAGAATTCCTACCAAAAACTCAATGCATAATAGATAGGAAGGAGAACCTCTCATGAACAAAACCATTGCACAGGTCAAGGTGCAGTGGAAACACTTTGGCCCAGATGAGTCTACATGGGTAATCGAGGATGCCATGAGACATGCATACCCGTTTTTGTTTACTTCTGTACATACAAAACATATCAACAGATAGAACATCAAGGACGATGTTCCTTTAAGGGGGAGGGGATTGTAATACCCATGTTTCCCCCAGTTTTTAAATATAATGATAATTGGCCAAGAGACTATGGAGGACTACATATGCGTGAATGTCTAATTTAATGAACCTTTGTATAAAAGGTCAATGCATGAATTTGTATGTTATTAATAGATAATGAATAAGTGTTGCATAACTATTTAAAAGGGGTTTTTCCAAGATAGACCATGGATGTTATGGGAGAGATGGTGAGGGGAACTGGAAATGGCTTAGATGACCCCCACCAAACTAATACCTTACTAGAATTAATGACTCAAAACAGTCCTCTGACCCATATATGAATTACCAGTCAAAGTGGCAGCAGGGGAAGTCCTCCTCAAGAGTTAATGATGATATGGGGTAGAATACCCATCTATAAGACTCCATAATTGACCACGAACTAGGGATTCGGACCCCTGAAACCTTGCAGAGAAAGGAAAGGAAGAGGTAATTTGTGGGAAGAGGCAAAATGAGATCAAGAAGATATGCAAAAAGAGTAGAGTCGAAAGAGTGTTTGGCAACTCTCTGGTCCGAGGAAGAACTAGGAAATAAGCTTGTTATGGGTGCAAGAAGCCATGGGAAGGGTTTTCATTACAAGCTGATAAACAAGGCTGACGAGTGAATTTGAGAGTACTCGAGCAAACCTTCTTTCTTTTTATAGAGAAAACCAATTGCTAAGATCCTATAGTAGGAGGAGAGTAACCTTCATCGTCGACTGTCATTGAGCAAGAGGAAAGAGTCTCTCTCAAAGTGTCATGGTATATCTCGGGGGTGGCCAACGTTAAATCCATCAACAATGGTTTTGCCTATGGTTAGGTGGAAAGAAGCACCCTTTTCAGTAGTCGTTTCACAAACTTTGGTTTTCTGATAAGTATTTTCATACTCTGTGTGTTGAAATTGAAATAGTGATTGAATGTATGTATATGGTTATGACTAAGTTCTATATTGAATGATTAAAGGTAGAATTATTTGTTTTCTGTATGTGAATCCCTATTTCTGAATGTTCCTCTTTTAACCTCATCCTATCCACTAGAGAGTCATGGGATGGGAATCTGTAGGAGAATCTGGGTAGGACTTGTTGAAATTTTGAAGTCCTACCGACCCCTCGGACCTAAATTAGCTGGAATGTAAAGTTCAAACCCTGTGGAGGAAGGAAATTTCCTTCATAATCCTCTTCATATGAACAGGGGCTCATGTCCATACCATTAAATCCTTTAAGGATAGAAGAATTAGTGTGTAGCCCATGAGAGTCTTCGAAGAACCCATGCGATTAAGGTTTGGGAACCTAGTGTTAGACTAGAAAGGAGCTAAGTCCTTCTAGATTCAGAACTCCAGGATTTCAGAGCTCTAGAGTATCATGATTATAACCTTTTGCAAACCAGCCTAAGGTGACATGTTGTCACAGTATTCCATGAGGTCGACTGACACATGGTGGTTTCCCTAACCGTGGAAAATAGACTTGCCACTGCTAAACCTTGACCCCTTTAACTGTTGTGAGTTATCGTGAGCCACCAATTCGAGGGTATTCAAGAGACCCCTTGACCGTTGGATCTACGTCGAGGGAACTTTGGGAAAAAATCTACTCTGAGAGAATGGAAGGGATATGACATCGATCTCCTCGAATGCTCAAGTCCCGAAGAGACGCGAATCGTAGATCTAAGTATCCTTAGGAAGCTTCCTTGACCATCAGATCCCTACGAAGGTCATCCCGACATTGACCACTTTAGGAGGATAGAGGTGGTTCAATGCCAAATTTTTTTAATGTTGGAGTGGCGAAGTGATAAGGGTCGTAGATCGAGGAACTCTTTGGGACCTTCGTCGACTGTCAGATCTATGCCAAGGGAAACTTCGTCGAAGTCCCACTCCAAGAGAGTGGAGTAATGTTAATACCCAAATCCCCAAAACTGAAGTAATGGAGGTCGTGGATATAAGGACTACGTGGAATATTACTGATCGTGAGAGTTAAGGGATGGGAAACTATCAGTCCAAAATGACGTGGCATCCTTCTGTCATTTAAGGTAATGTGGAACCACATTACACGTGTCACCTATATTTTTACATCTATAGACCCCATAAGCCCATTAGATTGTGACACATGTCACCCCCTATAGGGGCCACGTGTAAGCTCTATATTTCCACGTGTTTGGCTTTGGGCTCATCTAACAGGTAGGGTACTCTGTATCCACCTGTTCTCGCCACCGTGTATTACACGTCATTCCATGCGATAGTGGGTAGTTCGGCAATATAGGACTCCGAGAGTCTGGAAGTTTGAAGTGTAGTATCATAAATCTTCAGGAGGAAACTAAGGTCAGGGCCACGTGGAGTCATCTCGGACTCCTTCACAACTTCACTAGCCTGACGCTCCAAAGGAGTGAGTGTGTTAACCCTTTGGGACTCCTGAAGCCTGGAGTCCTAGAATAAATCATGATCGTTGACTGTTGGCCACGTGGAGAAATCTCGAGGTCCTTCGTAACTTCTCTAGTATGACACTCCAGGGATATCGCGTGGTGGAGCAAGAAATATCTACGAAGCCTAAAGTCTTGAAGCCCCCTTTTCAATCGTAGGATCTCGGCGGATGATGTGAAAATTGATTCCCTCCGTTGTTCAGTGATCCTATAATTCGGCCTTCGAGAGGAACGTCATGCAACACCATTAGAACTCCCAAAGTATGAGAGTTTTGAAGTCCCGAAACCTTCACTAAGAAGACTTTCTAGCTCCTAGTTTTCAGCCCAAGGTCACGAGGAGGACCTCGCTAGTTGGTTTAAGCACATACTCTGAGATGTAAACTTCGGGCGAGAAGAAGAAGAGGGTTTTTCTTAGTAAGGGACCGAAAATGAACCAAGGAAAAGAGAAACTTTAACACCCCATCCCTCTGATGTCCCTTTAAGGGGTTGTGTGTGTTACATGGGCCAAGGTCCATTAAGGGACGTGATAACTCGCTTAATGGAAGAAGATACCCACCACATCATGGAGGAGACAATTGGGGAGATAGAGAGATCAAGAGGGCTAAATGGCCTTACCTCACTCTAAATGTCATATCACAAGGGTATGGTACTCAGGGATCACGATTTAGACCCCATTTCAAGAAATGTGGTGAAGAATGGCATTCAATGGCTAGACGTGGGAAGGATGGATGATCGAGAAATAAAATTACATAGATCTGTGGAAGAGCTGGGAGGTATGAGATCTGCAACAAGGATGATGATAATGGTGTCTGACACTAGTACCAAGGTTACGAGAGAAGAGGACAAGGCTTATGGGAGAATGATGAATTCAATTAAGAATGTCAAGAAAAGACGACTAAGCAGCATTAAGGACAAGGAGGCTAAGGCTATTAATAGGATATGTCTTCATAATACTCGAGAACGCAGAAAGGTTAAGATGCAAGGGAAAGAAAGCACAAAGAAGGTGAGGATTTTTTCATGAGAAAAGAGGAAATCCTAGAAGAAGAGGCTCGAGGGGATCCCTAGAATCCTAATTCTAGGTTGGCTCCTCTTTCACTTAAGAACAAGAGGGGTCGACTTAGGATTGTAGCCAACTCTCGGAGGAGCTCAACCAAAGAGAATTAAGTGGGTGTTTTCATACCAGAAAGGTAGTAACGGGAAAACGATTGGGGGGAGAGAGTTGAGATATAATACAATGTTGACAGAGAAAAACCAGTTAGAGTGGGGAAAATCTCCTGGTTCGATGAGTTAGAGGAAAAAATTTAGAAAATCGGAGAGTCATTCAGTCCCCCAAAGGACACGCTCGAACGTCAAGGCAGAGACCGCCATACTAGAGTCCAAGGGTAACTATCATACCTGAAGCACTTCTCAAGAAAAGAATACGATGGAGGATTTGTAGAAAGAAGTGAACAAAAAGAGAAGGGTGACCTCAGAGGAGGAAATCATAGCCAAGGCAAGAGATTGGGTTCGAGATCCAGGCTAGTCGCGAGCTGTAATGACCCTTAATTATTAAGATGGTTAATTTAATAATAATCCTAAAGATTATCTAAATTGTATTTATATCAATAATAATATTTTTAATTGGATATTATTAAATAGTGTACAGAAGGGTTAATGAATGATTAATTATTAAGTGAGTCATTAATTGATTAAGTATTAAATTAATGGTTAAAAATAAAATATAATGTTAAATGGGGTTACGTATCCCATAAGGGATAACGTAACCCATACGTAAAAGGGAAACATTTAAATAAAGGATAAGACAATTAATCAGAAATAAATGAATGGATAAGGCCTTAATAAAGAGATAAGGTATTTGGCGGGGGAAGTGAATGTGCGAGGGCAGTGAAGGAGGAATAAGGGAAGTGGAGAAGGAGGATGGAGGGGAGTCATTTTCATGCATTCGACGAGAGGGGAGAACTGGGAGTTTTGGGAGAGTTGGTTTACAG
>ML817360.1:29444-49238 GCA_009831015.1 Picea engelmannii
AAAATGAGTAAACACTGACATATACGTTCATTCAAATCCCAGCCTGGGGAGGTTTGTTGTGGTCAGTAAATGGTTCCGTGAGTCATAGCGTGTTAGAGTACGTTTTATTTCTATTACGCAAATCCATCTCCACGGAATATGTGAAACAACATTGACTATCTATCGATTTGAAAAAGTACATGTCGATGCTCACTTTTCTAGACGTGGCGGAGAGGGTGAGATAAGCATGTCTACTAAGTCTATCATGGACTAATAAATTAGAATAACTCATTTCCACTTATTGGTGCATGGAAAAACAATCCTTAGATCTCCTCCTTTGTAACCAGAAAACTCATTAGCTTTTTCAAAGCGAATCGTACACTTACACTTAAGAAAACGTGAGTTACACTCAACTAGAAGATATTGAACATAACAAAACCAATAATTAAAATATATTTAGTGTTATGTTCTCATAGTGTGTTTAGTCAAATCTTGCAATCATGCATCTTATGCATCTTTTGAGGGTGCTTCTTACTTGGCAATATCAAAAATACTTTGTTCGGACTAGCCTCTGTCTCTTCACCAAAGATACTAGACTACGCCTCTTTTAAGCTCCTAGAATACTCCTCTATATGTTTGTAGCAACTCCTTAAAAAAAGTAAAACATATTTCTTACTGAAACTAATCGACTTCTTAGCTTGGTTGGCACTTATTCAATGTATACTAGTATATATATAGTTTTCATTTTTAAAATAATAAAACCCTAATAAGAATTTAAATGGTATAACATTGCTTAATTATTAAAACTTGTTGGCTTTCTTTCACCATTTAAAATTTGTAAAAACTTTGTCTTAAGGTTATGTAGGTACTCTCTATATATATATATTCAACAAGTTTAAAACATCTTAAATATAATTTCCTATAATTCAAACTCAAGCAATCATGTAAATTATTTGAATCTTGATATTTAATTTAGGGTTTATCTTATTTGCTCAATCATATAGCCTTTATATTCACAATTCCAAAACTCAAAATAGAAGGATTTTGACCTACATTCTTTCCAACTCAAAATAAAACGATTTTGACCTACATTCCTTCCAAAGAGATTGTGATGTTAATATAAATTGAAAAACACAAATCAATCTCTTGATTTACATAGATATTGATTTACATAGATATTTTGAGATATCTATATAATGAATATCTATATCTATATATATAAAAGGATAAATTTAAAACTTTGAATTAACTTTTTAAATATAAATAATTTTATTTTTTGAAAATTGTTATAACTGTATAAGATAAAAGATTAGTATATGTATTTTTAAAGTGATCAAAATATTAAAACATTATGCAACAAATATTAAATATTAAATGTTTATTTTGGTTATTTTTTAATTAATAAAATATATTATAAGGATAAAAAAATAATAATATTTCTTTAAAAATATATATTTATAATCCATAACCAACATATTAAAAAAAAAAATATTATGTTTTATTTTATAGTACTAATTTTGTTATTCTAAACACAAGTTTAATTACGGGGGTCCCCCTATTGGAATCGGTTGATTAATCAACCTTTTAATCATAAATTTCAATCTTAGGGTTGGCAATTGAAGATGCTGGCATATTCTTCCTCTTACTCTCTAATCAATGGATGAGATTTTGATAAATTAACCTCCGCTCATTTTATAAAGACGTACTTTTATGTGATTACTTTTTCACATTTACTAAATATTACTTGCTCACCACTAGATTACCATGCCACATTCAGTGATGCCAATTAAAAAGTTTTACGCCGTCATTGGATGTGAAGTGAAGCGTTTCAACCTCCAACCTCTCCTCCACGTGGGTTTGAAGTGTTGACCACAATTTCCATGGAGAATATGAAACGATTGCTTCTGTTCGACAAAATTCATTAAGCTGGCCACAATTTCTACCAAGGCAAATGATTGGAAATAAGTACATGTTACATTTCAGAACTTGTGATGGTACACATGGCTGTCGTTACATTTCAGAACCTGTGATGGGAGGAGTGGGAATGGTGAGGAGTATTTACATTTAAGTCATGTATGAAGTAATTAACTTGCATGTTTCTTGATTGTTGAACCTTCATATTCCTTTCGTGGAATCACTCACCTCTACCTGGATCAGACTTCATCTATCGCTCGCCTATCGCAACCTCGATGGAGAGTTCTTCTCTGTGTATGGTAAGCCTGCCCCATCCTCTATTCATTTGCATTTGTTTCGAAATACTTTGTTTCATTTTCATTTTTTTTCAGTGAATAAGTTACATTTGCATTTCAATTTGCATGCTATTACACATCAAGCAAGGAGAAAGGAGAGTGCTATTGTGCATCAACAAAGGAGTGAATGTGCATCAACAAAGGAGCGAGGAGGTTCATTACCAATTCTTGCTTGTCCAGTCTTCCAAATTTCCATTTCATTCAGGGATTTAGGTATGCTTTATTAAATCGTCCCTTCCTTTCAATTTAACCTATAAATTTTTGTTCTGCCTCTCTCTTGTAATTTGATTTCACATTTTTGTTCCGCCTCTCTCCTGTAATACGGCCTGAGCCTTTTAATTTATGCTGCAACTCTTTGGATTAAATAACCTGGATGCTAGGGTTCTTAATTTTAAAACTACCAGACACTCCCTACCGATTAATCCATTAAGCAGTATCCAACCCCTTTTTAGTCTTGCCAAAGTACTGCCCATTTACCAAAGAAATTATTTTTCAATACACTGCCTTCATTTCCTGTTATATTTCTAGATATTGAGCAGTATCCAACCCCTTTTTAGTCTTGCCAAAGCACTGCTCATTTAACCACCATTTTACTCGATTTTTTTCATTTGTGTTCGTAAAAACAACCTAATGCTTATAAAAGCCCTGGAGGTTCATGCTAGAAATGACCTTTAACCAACAATGAGAAATTTAGTACATAAGTGCAAAATGAATGTATATGAATAAATGAAGAAGAATGTTAATCAAACTGCGGTTTCCAAATGTTATATCATACTGCACCAAAACCATAGACCATTGCATTCGATATCCCGTTGATTATTGTCGACCTAACAAAATAGGTCTGCGGATATGGAGACCTAACAAAATACTTCTACGGATATGGAAATGACGAATATGATATAAATACCATTTAAAGTTGATAATAAGGATGCTGCCCTGGAAGTCCATCTACGAGCCATCATAATGAACCAAAAATTCTCCAAAATATGTGGCTGCCGGTGGAATCATGGGCAAGCCATCAGAACCAATAAAATTCATAAAAACTATTTACTCCAGTGAAGTATTCAGATAAAAGTATTATTATTACTTAGTTGACCACTTTGGAAGAGAGGGTTACTTGTGACAACAACCCCACCTCTACAAATCTTTAATTATAGATTTCTAATATCTATATATTTAGATTTATTTTTATATATATATATATATATATATATATATATATATATATATATATATATATATTTATTATTATTATTATTATTATGTGTTTGTAGGAATCAGCAACTAGTTGGGCACTTCCTCGGTTACACTTGGCCGTGTTATCCAACTGCTACAGTTGAACTCGAAACCTCATAGAACTTCATTTTCACGACACTTGCCAAACACTTGCCAATTGAACTGCCCCAAGAGACCTATATATTTAGATTTAATAATACAATGAATTCTATAATATTCCTACAATTAAATATATAATATTTACCAATTTCGATTAAATAAATGTATTTTTAATCTACATTCAGTAGTACAGCTAATCTATGAATAGTGACTGCCAAACTACCATTTCACTCAAGCATACCTATTCGGCTTCACATTTTCAGTGCATTGTTAATCATAATTTTAAATCTATCATCCGTAGTTTAGTTAATCTATGAATTAAACAATAGGAATCGTAATACGTGATTAGTTTGTTTTATGAATCATAATGCTAGACATTCATTCTTTCTCACGATTAGTGAAACCATATATAGATACAAAAAGTGAATTGTCAATTGTCCCTGTCACTGCTTTTTAGCTGCCAAGTGAAACCATATATCATACATGGATACAATATGTTTTATACATTTTACAAATATAAAAATAAAAAACCTAGCAGCTAGGGTTCTTAATTTTAAAACTATGAGACACTCCCTATCGATTATCCTCTAGCTATTATAAAAGATATAAAAATATATTCCAGCTAATATAAAAGATGTAGTAACTCTTTCCAATATTATAATCCTAATAGTAAGCATTGAAAGATAATTAAAGAAGGTAGGTTAGCCTCCCATGAGTCATACAATGTGCTTTTAAGGAATCACTAATACAACGTGATTGAATACAACGTGATTGAAGGAATCACTGTAACAATTTATTGCATATTACAATCTTGAAATCTTGGTGATAATAATCAAATTAAAAATGAGAACCTATATAAATCCTAAAAAATTATAAAAAAAGTAAAACTCTGAGGCGTTGAATTTAGGTGATCGATTTTATATTCAGTATTATTGTCCATGAGAGAAAGTAATTTATTTCCCAGAGTAAAAACCCCTAATCCATGAGATACTATAATGATCAAAATATTTGAACTTTTTACAATCTCATTTTCACATTAAGTTAAATTTAAAAGGATAAAATACATTTTATAATTAACTCACAAAATCTATATTTTTCCAATACCCACACGATAGTTTTCACTTTGTTCAAAGAGAATGAGAGGTTTTGCTGGTAATAATGATCTTGGACCATCAAGAATGAGACCGATGACCAGAACTATAGCGATGAATCGATCAACTCGACACTGGATGGACATGGAGCAAGCAGAACAACAATGAATGAAATAAAGAAAATTTCAGGAAACCTTGAGTTGTGTTTAATAACATTGTACAGTGAGGAACTGTTGGAATGTTTTAAAATCCAATTCCTATCAGTGACATAAAGACTTAAAATTGGTAGATATTTATTATGCTTATGTAGAATCTGAATAAACTTTAACGTACTTAATGCAGGGTTGTTAGATAGGACGACAACGCCGAGCTGTTTGATTATTTTAAAATCCAGTTCCTATCAGTGATTTAATATTGGCAAATATTATCATTGATTTAATGTTGGCAAATATTATATATGGCATAGAATTTGAATAATGTTTTCGATAGGATTTGTTTTTGGATGAAGACAAAAACCATGTAATTGCATCATAAATATAAATATATGGTATTTTCCCTTTTTTTTTTTCCTGTGTCGTTATAAATTGGGCAACCATTCACATTACGTTATGATTCGAATCAGAAATAAACAAACTCAAGAAAGGAAGGATATGCAGAGCTAGCAATCCACCGTCTACCTTTATCATTTAAAAAACACATTACAAATAAGTTTATGGAAGGAACAACATAGCAATGACAATAGAAACAGATATGGAGGTGATCTGATTGATCTAGCAGTGAGCAAATATATGGTCTCTGTCAATTCCAAAAACCTTTTCACCTTAGATACCAAAATCAAGACTTAAAACTTACCTCATTGTGATTAAATTGAAAACTATAAAATGAATTTGTTTGCATATATTGAAATAAATGGGTTATCATTATTATGGTTAGGGTTAGGGATGATTAGTGTAGTTATTATTAATGTTAATTATGTTTGTTATTATTAATTATCAATAATAATATTTATTGTTAATATTATTAATATTATTTTATATTAATAACCACATTGATATATAATAATATTTTATTATATTCTTAAATAAAGTATTAATAATACTTTATTAATTAGTTATTATTATATTTATTAAAAAAATAGTTCTTCTTTTAATGTTATTATACATAATAGTAATAATTATTCATTAATACTTTGTTATGTTTGTTGTTATTGATAGTGTTTTAAATATCATGTTTAATGCTTCTACATTCAAAACCAATATCTTCTATGTGAATCAGGATTAGGGTTAAGATAATATGCATATTTATTTGTATTTTACATATTATAAAATTTATATATTTAATTAAAATTTTAATTTACCTCCAATCTAATAAATTATGTTAAAGTTTTAATTTACATCATATTATAAGTTTCCATCCATGTAATATATTATCTTAATTCAAAATTTGTATCTTTGTTACAAATGAAAATTTTCATTTGATTCTTTCTAAAAAAAATTGGCCACAACATCCATTTCATAATGTATTAAAGTTGCATTGTGATAAACATAACCTGATATTGCAATCTAATGAAACCCAACGTTTCAATGTGATCAACATTAACCGACATCACAACGTCACGAACATATCTCGACATGGCATGTGAACAAAACCTTTCACCAACAACACAAAGAGATGCAATCCTACATAATCCAATGTCACAATGTTGTGGACATACCTTGCTATTGCAATATGACAATTATACCATATTTTCTTAATTTGGTGTTAGCCATGGTTATGTTGATATAATTCTTGCAACATATCCCAACCCTTCATCTATGTCACAATGCGACATAACCATTGAGGAACATACCAACTCCTTATAATCCAACCTAATTAAATATCATAATGAAACATCAACATTCTTAAACATCTCACTTAAACATAACTCGTAATGAATTTCTCTATTTTAGATTACCATAAATAAATAGGCTATGTCTTATAATATTACAATGTCACTAAACCCAACATATCCTTATAGGAACATTGCGATGTGATACCCATGGTTAGCCCTTACTATGTGATGAACATTTCCTGATGACATGCTATAAATTAATAATTTATTGATATAACGGTCGTCACATTCCTAAGGACATTCTAACTACCATTAGAATGTGGCGTCAATAATGTTTTTTCACATTGCGATGTTCCAAAAAGTTCATCGCATCGTGACATAGGGAAATGCTCGTCACAGTGCGACGTTGGGAAATGTTAGTCACAATGAGATGTATGGAATCATATTTTAATTTGTATAAAATGATTTATACTTTTCCATAGAATGTATGGAATCATATTTTAATTTGTATAAAATAATTTGTAATGATTTATACCTTTCATACACATATAAAACTTAAAACTTTACATAATATTATTAAAACTCTAACCATTATTTAAATAAATATAAAACGTCAAACAACTTTATACACTATTTCATTATCAATATAAATAATTTAATATATCATTAAAAACATGAAACTTTAATTAATTAAAACTTATTAATGGGCGTCAAATTCCTAAGGACATTCTAGCGACCATTTTCTCAACGTCTCAAAAGTAAAAGATGATTCTGCACTGTGTCAAGTTTTTCCAAACATTGCATTATGATGAACATCTCCCTACGTCGCATTGCGACAAACATTTCCCAACATTGCAATGTGACGACCATTTCCCAATGTCACATTGTGACGAACATTTCCATCGTCGCAATGTGATGAAAATTTCCCTTTTGTTATCAATGTCCTTAGGAAAAATATAAATCATTGTCTAAAAAGTAAAACATGATTCCATACATCTCATTGTGACTAACATTTCCATTGCATTGTGACTAACATTGCATTATGATGAACATTTCCCTCACATTTTGACGAACATTTCCCAACGTCGCAATGTGACGACCATTTCCCAATGTTGCATTGTTACAATGTGATGAGCATTTCCCTTTTGTTATCAATGTCTTTAGGAAAAATATAAATCATTGTCTAAAAAGTAGAACATGATTCCATACATCTCATTATGACTAACATTTCAAAATGTCGCACTCTGACGAACATTTCCCAATGTCGCGATGTGATGAACATTTACGAACGTCGCAATGTGACAAAAACTTATTGACGACACTTTCTAACGACCATTTTCCCAATGTCGCAAAAGTAAAAGATGATTCTAAACTGTGTCAAGTGTTTCCAAACATTGCATTATGATGAATATTTCCCTACGTTGCATTATGACGAACATTTCCCAACGTCACAATGTGGCGACCATTTCCCAATGTCGCATTGTGACGAAAATTTCTTGTCATGACAATGTGATGAACATTTCTGTTTTGTTATCAATGTCCTTAGTAAAAATATAAATCATTCTCTATAAAGTAAAAAATGATTCCATACATCTCATTGTGACTAACATTTCCCAACGTCGCACTCTGACGAACATTCCCCAATGTCACGCTATGACGAACAGTTTCAAACGTCGCAATGTGACAAAACATTCTTGACACCGCATTCTGACGACCATTTTCCCAACGTTGCAAAATTAAAAGATGATTCTACAATGTGTCAACTGTTTCCAAACATTGCATTATGATGAACATTTCCATACGTCACATTGTGACAAACATTTCTCAATGTCACAATGTGACGACCACAGTTTTCACTTTGTTCAAAGAGAATGAGAGGTTTTGCTGGTAGTAATGATCTTGGACCACCGTTGGGCGTTTCTTTTTTCTACATCAAGAATGAGACCGATGACCAGAACGATAGCGATGAATCGATCAACTCAACACTGGATGGGCATCGAGCAAGCAGAACAACAATGAATGAAATAAAGAAAATTTTAGGAAACCTTGAGTTGTGTTTAAATAACATTGTACAGTGCAGAACTATTGGAGTGTTTTAAAATCCAATTCCTATCAGTGACATAAAGACTTAAAATTGGTAGATATTTATTATGCTTATGTAGAATTTGAATAAACTTTAACGTACTTGATACCGGGTTGTTGGATAGGACGACAACGTCGAGTTGATTGATTGTTTTAAAATCCAGTTCCTATCAGTGATTTAATATTGGCAAGTATTATCACTGATTTAGTGTTGGCAAATATTATATATGGTATAGAATTTGAACAATGTTTTCGGTAGGATTTTTTTTTGGATATGAGGAGAAGACAAAAACCATGTGATTGCATCTTAAATATAAATATATGGTATTTTCCCTTTTTTTCCTATGTCATTATAAATTGGGCAACCATTCACATTACGTTATGATTCAAATCAGAAATAAACAAACTCAAGAAAGGAAGGATATGCAGAGCTAGCAATCCACCGTACCTTTATCATTTTAAAAACACATTACAAATAAGTTTATGGAAGGAAAAACATATCAATGACAATAGAAACAAATATTGAGGTGATCTGATTGATCTAGCAGTGAGCAAATATATGGTCTCTTCCTATTTCGAAAACCTTTTCACCTTAGATTCCAAAATCAAGACTTAAAACTTACCTCATTGTGATTAAATTGACAACTATAAAATGAATTTGTTTGCATATATTGAAATAAATGGGTTATCATTATTAGGGTTAAGGTTGATTAGTGTAGTTATTATTAGTATACAATGGTGTTAATTGTGTTTGTTATTATTAATTATTAATAATAATATTTATTGCTAATATTATTAATATTATTTTATATCAATAACCACATTGATATATAATAATATTTTATTAAATTCTTAAATAAAGTATTAATAATACTTTATTAATTAGTTATTATTAGTTATAATTATATTTATTAAAAAAATAGTTATTATTTTATTGTTATTATACATAATATAGTCATAATTATTAATTAATACTATGTTATGTTTATTGTTATTGATAGTGTTTTAAATATCATGTTTAATGCTTCTACATTCAAAACCAATATCTTCTATGTGAATTAGGATTAGGTTTAAGACCATATGCATATTTATTTTTATTTTAGATATTGTAAAATTTATATATTTAATTAAATTTTTAATTTACCTCCAATCCAATAAATTATGTTAAAGTTTTAATTTGCATCACATTGTAAGGAAGTTTCCATCCATTTAATATATTATCTTAATTCAAAATTTGTATCTTTGTTACAAATGAAAATTTTCATTTGAATTTTTCTCAAAAAATTTGGCCAAAACATCCATTTCATAATGTATTAAAGTTGCATTGTGATAAACATAACCTGATATTGCAATCTAATGAAACCCAACATTGCAATGTGATCAACATTAACCGACATCACAACGTCACGAACATATCCCGACATGGCATGTGAAAAAAACATTTCACCAACAACACAAAGAGATGCAATCTTACATAATCCAATGTCACAATGTTGTGGACATACCTTGCTATTGAAATATGAAAATTATACCATATTTTCTTAATTTGGTGTTAGTCATGGTTATGTTGATATAATTCTTGCAACATATCCCAACCCTTCATCTATGTCACAATCAGACATAACCATTGAGGAACATACCAACTCCTTATAATCCAACCTAATTAAATATCATAATGAAACATCAACATTCTCAAACATCTCACTTAAACATAACTCCTAATGAATTTCTCTATTTTAGATTACCATAAATAAATAGGCTATGTGGTATAATCTTACAATGTCACTAAACCCAACATATCCTTATAGGAACATTGCGATGTGATACCCATGGTTAGCCCTTACTATGTGATGAACATTTCCAGACGACATGATATAAATTAAAAATTTATTGATATAATGGTCATCACATTCCTAAGGACATTCTAACTACCATTAGAATGTGGCGTCAATAAATTTTTTTCACATTGCGACGTTCCAAAAAGTTCGTCACATCGCGACATAGGTAAATGTTCGTCACAGTGCAACGTTGGGAAATGTTAGTCACAATGAGATGTATGTAATCATCTTTTACTTTGTATAAAATGATTTATAACTTTCCATAAAATGTATGGTAAAAATACAAATTAGTAAAAAACAATTTCAAATACATAATTTCCATATTATAACACTATGACGAACCTTTCATACACATATAAAACTTAAGACTTTACATAATATTATTAAAACTCTAACCACTATTTAAATAAATATAAAACTTCAAACAACTTTATACACTATTTCATTATCAATATAAATAATTTAATATATCATTAAAAACTTGAAACTTTAAACTTTAAACAATTAAAACTTATTAATGGGCGTCACATTCCTAAGGACATTCTAGCAACCATTTTCCTAATGTCACAAAAGTAAAAGATGATTGTACACTATGTCAAGTGTTTCCAAACATTGCATTATGATGAACATTTCCCTACGTCGCATTGTGACGAACATTTCCCAACATTGCAATGTGACGACCATTTCCCAATGTCGCATTGTGATGAACATTTCCCATCGTCGCAATGTGATGAACATTTCCCTTTTTTTTTATCAATGTCCTTAGGAAAAATATAAATCATTGTCTAAAAACTAAAACATGATTCCATACATCTCATTGTGACTAACATTTCCATTGCATTGTGACTAACATTTCATTATGATGAACATTTCCCTACGTCGCATTCTGACGAACATTTCCCAACGTCGCAATGTGACGACCATTTCCCAATGTCGCATTGTTACAATATGACAAACATTTCCCTTTTGTTATCAATGTCCTTAGGAAAAATATAAATCATTGTCTAAAAAGTAGAACATGATTCCATACATCTCATTGTGACTAACATTTCGAAATGTTGCACTCTAACGAACATTTCGAAATGTTGCATCTCATTGTAGAACATTGAACGTCACAATGTGACAAAAACTTCTTAATGGTGAATGATGAAGCATAGGTTATCACTTTGAACCATGGTGATGGTGATGGTGATGGTCAATATTTTCTATTTATGTAATAATGTATTATTAATGTATTTGTACTTTATTACTTCAATATATTAATGTATTATTATAAATTAAATATTTTTTAATGTTTTATTAATGTATTAATTAACAATACTGTATTAATAATTTATTAATGTATAATTTCATAATGTATAAATATTTTATTAATACATTAATTTATTAATTAAGAATATATAAATATATTAACTATATTATATTTAAACACAATAATAATGATTTAATATATACTATTATAATATATTACTCATAATATATTACTCAATGTATTTGTTACTGCTTTATTAATACATTAATTAATAATCTATAAATATGTTATTTATAAAATATTTTAACATTATAATAATGAGTTAATACATTATTATAATATATTAATTTGAGTGATATATTATTAAAGTATTGATGTATCTTTATTTTATTAATATATCATTACCTTATTAATGTATAACTTTATTATTGTGTAAATATTTTATTAATGTATTAGTACTTTAATATAATAATTTTAAAATTATAATTTAATGTTTTTTTATCACTTTAATACCTTTTTAATGTATTAATGTTTTATTCATGTATTACCTTATCAATGTATTACTTTATTATTATATAATAATATATTAATAATAATAATATATTATTATTTTATAATAATGTATTACTTTAACATTAATACATCATTAATACCGTATTAATATATTAATAAGGTAAGATATTAATAAAACATTATTAAAGTATGAGTTAATATACTATTATAAATTATTAGATAATGTATTTGTTAGTGTTTTATTAATACATTTATGATAATGAGTTAATACATTATTATAATGTCTTATTAATAGATTAATATTTTAATAATATATTGATACTTTTTAAATGTATTAATTCATATTAATGTTTTAATATCAATATTTATGTTTTTATTTATAAAATATTAAATACAATAATGTATTTAATGTATTTAAAGAATTTAATATATTAATGTATTAATAATGCTTTACTAATGTATTAATGTATTAATTATTATTAATGCTTTAATCTATTAATGTATTTAATGTATTAATGCATTCATGTATTTATGTATTAATACATTAATGTATTTAATAAATTAATGTATTAAATACATTAATACATTAAATACATTAATGTATTAATACATAAATACATGAATGCATTAATACATTAATGCATTTAATACATTAATGAATTTAATATATTTAATGTATTAATGTTATTTGAGGCATGTTGGTTGTCAACTAGCAACAACCGCTTTTATGTAAAAAGTGGTTGATCTTTTTTACATAAAAGTGGTTGTTGCTAGTTACATATATAGAATAACACATAATTATTTATTTTAGTTTATACTATATTATTTAAAAAAATATATATTTTTATATTAATTTTTTTTAAATTAAATTATTTATATCATTTTTATTTTATAATTTATGAGATGCACGGGAAGAGTTATGGAATGGTTCATAGAGTCTCTTTATAATTGTTCCAACAAAAATTGGGAATCGTTGATCAAGTGAAATGATTAATGATTATAATCGTTGGATTGAGTAGACTGAGCGTTGATTGTTAGATCTGAATGGATCTAGCAATGATCAAGACAACTTTGTAGTTAAACATAGGTTCGATGTGCAGAACGAGTTCAAAAAAAGCATAAAAAAAGAATGAGCATAACAAATCCCTTAAGACTTCGACACTTTTTTATTTAAAAAAAAAAAAAACATTCATTACTTCAGTGCCAAACAAATAACAAGAATCCGAATGAAAAATAATATTAGATAATCGACGAGATCTATTGGCAAGGTATGAGATAATCCAAATTGCTCCAGTGCCAAAGAATCACAAGAATCCGAATGAAAAAGAATATTAGATAATCGACAAGATCTATTGGGAAGGTCCAAGATAATCCAAATTTCCCCTTATGCACTGAGCTTACCAGATAATCGGTGAGCTTTTTTCGTAAGGTTCGAGATAATCCAAATTTCCCCCTTTTATACTGAGATTCTTCAAAGTCCGATCTCCTGCTTTTGTGTTGGCTTAATGGTCGATTGGTAAGGATTTTAATCGTAAATTCATTGCAAGTAATTCTCAGCCCTTGGTTCGTGGCTCATTTTAATTGTAATGAATTTATAGCATCTTATATACGTCAAGTCTTTGGCAACAGCTACAGGTAATTAATTCATTCAATGCTGCAAGCGTTTGGGGATAGTGTGATAGCACGAATATGAGGTCATTGGAAAGCTACCTATCAGAGGTAAGATATATGCCAACTTCCAAGGTATGCTCATGGCATCGCATGCTCGTCATCCTGGAGCATGAAACCATTTACCTGCATCAATAACTGGCTTAGTGTATGATGGATAAGGTTTGTTGTTAATCATGACTATGGTAACATAAAGTACAACAATTCCAAAACTCCAAAAGTATCATGTTCTATATTATAGAAACTTAATCTTTTTTTGGAAAGTAGTACACTACATGACAATGCTAGAGATAATACTTGGCTACTGTATTGTAGTAGTGGGCTAAGTTTTGACACGCTAAAATTGATTATAGCTCTCATTATGAGAAAATCAAGTTTGCAACCAACATTTTTTCTTTCATAGCATGCACGTGGCTTTGTTTTATGTGATTTGGGATGGCATTGGTAGGGCTTCACTCAGAGAAATGATCATGAGTGGTGGGTGCTAAGTTACTTGGCAGGAAAGGATTCAATTTTTATAAATTAGGCATCACTATTGATTTTCTTGGGTGAATGAAAATAATTCACAAAAATTTCAAGATGAAGGGGAGAGATTCGACTAAAATTGCCAGTAAACCTCCCCATTACCTAGTTAATCAGCATAATGTGGTTCCAAATCGATTGGAAAGACGTTTCTCCATAACACATAAGAGAAATGGTGGGAAACTCGTGTGCACATGGAGATGAGTTAAGTCATATTATGTAACCCAATTGTAGATTCGTGTCATTGAAGGGCCCAACTACAAAGTCAATGGTTGACTTTGTAGTTGGGCCCTCCATTAACCCAAATCTCCAATCAAGTTAAAGATGGTAGGGTTAAGTGATGTGTGATTGACATGAATTTGAGGTGGGCCCTTGGGGCATATTAGGCTATTATATGTTACAAAACATTGAAGCAACACCACTTTAAACATTTTTGCACCATTATAAAGTGAATGGCTAAAAATTATTTTTATCATTAATAGGTGGGTTTAGCACTAATAAATAAGTGTAATAATGAATTAAAAGGGAAAAGGAGGTCTTGGTTTCCCTTCTAGACAATGTGTTGCTACAACAATATAAAAAAAATACAATACCAATATAGTGTCATTTCAATATAATTATGCATTTTTAAGTGGGTTGTTAAAAGGTCTTTGGCATTATTTAAGTATGCATTTTTAAGGGGGTTGTTAAAAGGTCTTTGGCATTATTAGTCCCTGTTGTAGGCATAAAGGGACTATAGCGATCGATAAATCGTTGACCTGGTATAAGATTGTGCATTGACCATAAATATTTCCATATTGTCTATTGTTAGAACAAGGGAAGTGAAAACATCAATTTTTATATAATAAAAAGTATCATTTTTGTCAAGATCTGATTGGACAATGGATTGGAGGTCTTATTTCCGCCTTCATTATTCCCAATGTGAAATATGTTGGCATATCCAAAGTATTTGGTCTTTTTGAATCATATATTTTATTATGTATTGGTCGAAGGTGGATTAATGCTTGCTCATTAGTTCGAATGTTTCCCTTAGCATTTTGTGTTGGGTAGAATACATTCTCTACCAAATTACTATGTGTGATTTTTTCTTTATTGTTGCGTTCTTCAAGAGAACATGCGTGCCACGTTGCATATTTTCTTAAATGCTTGCACAGGCCTACGCACTTCGATAGTCCTGAGAGTCTTAACTTTTTACCTAACATCTCTGCCAGTCTTAAATGTTTATTGTACAGATGCGTTGCGACACAGTTTCGTTCATGGTTGGCATCGCTATTGGAGTGGTTGATCCTTGTTCGCTATTTTGTTCCATGATTCTGGTTCTTGTTTGATTCAACTTTTCAAAGTTAAGGTCCTGCACTTATAGTTCGATCTCTTCGTGGTTGTTCACTAGTTTGTTGTTCTTCAACTTTGCAAGTTGTTGGACCTGTTGTTGCGGTTTGCAGTTTTTGGGGCTGAGATCTTGTCATCCTTTGTTGATGGGTAAGTTTCCCTGTTGTTGTTGTTTTTCAATGGTGGGAGTCCCTGCCTCAAAATTCTGTTGCAGACCATCTTTGTCTGTGCTCTTGGTTTCTATTCCTGGAAAGAATGCGTCTTCATATGCGGGCTGTCGCGTCCTTAGATTTTTCGAAAATTGAAATGTAGAGGGATTTATGAAAAGTGGTTGGGAGCTATCAGAAGAGGGAACCATCAGGCGGGGTGTAGACATAGGGTATGATTTTATTCTATGGGTCGGAAAACTACGTCTACCTATTCTCTTTCTGTTGAGTAAAGTTATGGTTTTATTTATTTCCATTCTTTCTCCTGTTTGGTTCAGTTTCCAGTGTCGATCTGTTTTCTTCTCATCTGTCATGGGGACTAGGGGTGATTCAAGTTGAGAAGAAGAAGGTTGAAAGATACATACGGGGATTGGTACCCTATTTTGCTTTCCTTTTTTATTTTGCTACCTCTTATTTTTTTCCCATGCTTTTCTCTGTTTTCATAGAAACTGAAAGTATGTAGCAAATAGCTTGAAAATGACAGTTGAAGAAATGAAAGAAGTAATAGATGTTGAGTCGTTTGAAATAGATACACAGTCCATTATACATGACAACATTGACATGGATTTTCATAGCAATGGGATTTTTAGATTGGATACATTCTCGTATACTGTTGGGGATTTCCTTTTCAATACATTCCAGGTTCTATTGCATTTCCTCTATTCATCAACCAAGCTACACAATGGATTGATAGATTATTTCTTGTCCTGTTTTAAAAATGGAAATGTTGAGGCTTTACAATCGTATGAGTACGAGCTCGAATCTAATTTTCTTCGGTAGTTGCATGGAATACATGATGTCGGTACGTATTTTTCAAGGATGTGGTTGTCTGCATCTCCAGTTATGTCTGCACATGAGAGGGGACTTTGGGGAGATACATTTTGTATGCGGTGGTTGTCTAACTGGCTGAATATATCAGTTGGGATATGGTCATTGACAAGAAAAACAAGATATCTACTATTCAACAAAACTGCACCTGACAATCCATATTGCATCTTGTTCCATGATGCCAATGCCCTCAGTGGCCATTATGAACCACTGTTGTACAGAAAAATGTCCATATGAAATATAGAAGGTCCTCGTATTTACTTGTTCGTTATTTGCAAAGACCTTCAATCGCAATGGAAAAGGATTTTGCATGGCATAGATTGCCATGGTTTACAGCTAGCAACAAATGTTGTCTCTAGTTGTGGAGATAGTCTGTTCAATGCAATTTGTTGTTTGGTGGCAGTGGGGTTTGATGTTCAGTCATTGAGTCTTTACACTGTACAGTCCTTTTTCAATGTGATTATAGGTGGCAACCAATAGGCTTTTAGGTGCTTGCATCAGCACCTTTGCCCATTTCTCGTAGAAAATATGTCGGCAGTTGGAAGTTGGCAAGAATAGCTTGTGAACATGGCGATTCCATATGAAAAAGGGAATATGGAGGGTTGCAGATTCTGATTGCAATGGTTGTCTATGATATTCAGGGTGATAATCCAGGTGTGGTCGCCCTTGCCAGATGGCACTGTCTATTCCTGGGTTACTGATTCAAACTACGATCGAACAATTGACATCCTCTAGTTGAAAATATATACAACACATATCTATTATGAACCTTTGCTTGGACATATCGGTAGTTCCGGTTTGATTGTCCATGCCACCCAAACGACATCAAATCTACATAGGCGTGGAATGATTTTTAGTGAAAATGAAACTCCTCCCGGTTGCTATATGGGCAGACATGGATTGAACAAAAAAAACATGCGTAAAATTCATGACAGTTGTGATGAGTCCATAGAGGGCTTAGAAAAAAAACGTAGAGTAACTTATCACAATTTGAAAAACAATATTCGTCAAATTCGTCCGTCTTGTGATAAGACCATAGAGGCATTGAACAAAAAACGTAAACTAGTTTCTCAGAAGCTGGGTGAGAGTGAAATTCATCCCAGTTGCCACCAACTCATCCTGCCCTTGGGCAAGAAACGTAGAGTAAGTTACCACAACTTGAAAAATTTCATGCACGAGAGAAAAAAATGCATTGCTACACTTCATTTTAGAGAGAAACTCCCATATCACAATGTAAATAAATTTGTTTGTGTAGAACAAAATATAAACAGGTGCGATCACATATCCCATAATGGTCATGCAACTGTGTCAGTTCATGGTCTACAAGAAACACCATGCAGTAGTAGCAATGAAAACCAGGAAACAATTTCTACCCATACTTCCCTGCGAAAGAAAAATGCAAGACAGACCTACATGAAACAAATGAAAGATACTCCTTCCATTGCATGTGCAATTTGTGAACAATTGAATTTTTCAAAAAACAGTAAGTCTTTCACGCCTGATTTGCAAGTAGAATACCTCTGCTTGATAGTGCACGATAAACCATTTTCCAGTGGGAAAGTTTGTCTTCCATCCAAACGATCGCTTGAAAATGGAAAACTGCCACAATTTGCAACCCCTAACTGAATAAGATGTAGTACACCACTAACAGATGTAAGTGCACTTACGAAACTTGAGGAGAGACTTGTGTCTCTGCGAATTGCATTTGATCAAATCAAACCTTGGGGCTATAAACAACCCAAAATGGGCTTAATAGAACCAATTATTAATGTGTTTGTTCAGCTAAATGTTGTGCAAAAAGCGTTGCCACGATTCATTAACAATACAATTACAATCGTTGTGGCTCTGAAAAGACGCTTGTGATACAAAAATGCCTATCACACAGGCAAAGTGTGTGTGCATGTTGTTATGAAAGAATTAAAGGAATTATGTTCCAGGGCCCTGTACAAAGCATAGAACATTTGTATAAATGGCAACTGGAATAGTGTTCTCGCAGAAGAACATGGCAACTCTGTAGACACTCTCGAAAATCCTAGTGATTTTGATACAAGTGATGAATCGAAAAATGAAACACCTGCTGAAACATTGGTGCATGGAGTCACTAATTCATAGTGCATTCGTGACTTGCAAGACAAAATTGTCGAAATTGCACCTGCTGAGGGGCATCGTCCACTTGGAATATTCAAGGACAAATTTGCTGAGGAAATGAACTTTCCAACACTCTTCTATGGAGATCCACATGGCACTGATATTACAGAACGATTTAGTTATCATAAAATAGTCCGATGGGAGTTGCTACATTCAAGCGATTACTTTTCCTGTCACATAACAAATTTGTTTTTCAAAACAATGCGCATAATAATAGAGCAAGTTATGTTGTGCATGTGGGTCCAAATAAGAAAAGGCCATTTACAAGGAAGAAAGTTGTTGGCCATGTTGGGTATGTGTTATATTATTTGCACGAGTGGTAGTGTCTGAGCGTCTGCACCAGGTGCGCAAGGGGGTGGAGCCCCCCGCGCGGGGGTTCGGGGACAACACCCCCGAATTTTTTTTTCGCACCGAGACGACATATTACCGGGACGACATATTTCCGGGACGACATATTTTCGGGACCACATGATATTTAGGTGGTTTTTCGGCACATGGTTTTTTTCCAATGGTTTTCTATTTCCGGTTAAGGAATTAAGGTTTTGGACTAATCCAGGTCATTGGGTTAGGGTTTTGGATGCCACTGGATCCTATATGTATATTGTATTGTAAACAATGTAACACAATTTATGAATATAATATATGTTGGTTTTCCTGGTTTGGGTTTCCAGGTGAAAAAAAATCTCTGTGTAATGTTTGTATTTGTCATTATATATTTTATGTTCTTTTATGAATATCAGTTTGTAGTAGATATTGTACAAGGTTAGAATTTACATTTGGTATCAAAGCTTTATTGGCTTCAGGGGGATGCCTTTGTCGTCAAGGGTTTGGCTCGGGACTGTGATAAGCCTTGTTACAGTGGGAGATCTGTGGTATTGTTTTTCAGGTGAAAAGAAATGGCAAGCAATTCGAAGATGGAGATC
>ML817360.1:52922-67874 GCA_009831015.1 Picea engelmannii
TGAGAGACATGATTGAAGAAAAGAAAGTATCACTGATGAAGGTGGACACTTTGAAGAATGTTGCAGATTCATTAACAAAATCTATGAGCACTGAGAAGTTCTCTTGGTGTAGAGGATCCATGGGCATTGTTGACTATGTAACCTTGTAACCCCCTGTGTGCAAACAAAACAACAAGTGGGAGAATGTTGGGTATGTGTTATATTCTTTGCACGAGTGGTAGTGTCTGAGTGTCTGTGTCGGGCATGCAGGGGGGCGGAGCCCCCCGCGCGAGGGTTCCGGGGCAGTGCCCCCGAATTTTTTTTTCGCAACAGGACGACATATTTCCCGGATGACATATTACCAGGACGACATATTTTCGGGACCACATGATATTTAGGTGGTTTTTCAGCACATGGTTTTTTTGTCTATGGTTTTCTATTTCCGGTTAAGGAATTAGGGTTTTGGAATAATCCAGGTCATTGGGTCAGGGTTTTGGATGTCACTGGCTCCTATATGTATATTGTATTGTAAACAATGTAACACAATGTATAAATATAATATATGTTGGTTTTCCTGGTTTGGGTTTCCAGGTGAAAAAAAATCTCTATGTAATGTTTGTATTTGCCATTGTATCTTTTCTGTTCTTTTCTGAATATTAGTTTGCAGTAGATATTGTAAAAGGTTAGAATTTACAGGCCAAGTATGTGAAGTACAAAGTAAAACTAGAAAACATTCTGAAATATGATATTGGATACATAGATTTCAAAAACACCCGCACCTCTCCTGACTATTTGCAACAAAACAAAACAAATATTTTTGCAATGATCCAAAAATTGGGCCCGCCAACATTTTTCGTCACATTTACAAGTGCAGAGCATTGTTGGGATCCATTGGTGGTTGTCGTGTATGACCTGCATAGGAACAGGAAATGTAAAAGAGAAACCGATACACTGGAAAATAATGACATTGACTACCTCATAAGAAAAGACCCAGTGACATGTACTCGCTACTATAGACATAGAATAAATGATTTGAGACAATTGATATGCCATGATGAAACATTTTTCGGAAAAATATCGGACTACTTTTTTGTGACTGAATTCCAAAATAGGGGAAATGAACATGACCACGCACTGTTGTGGATAGAGGGTGCACCCGTCTATGGAGATGATAACAATTTAGAGATCGAACAATTTGTGGATAAATACATAACATGCAACATAGATCATTTGGATCTAGAACTTGCAAAAATCCATAGACATTACCATACAAGAAGTTGTAGAAAACGAAAAAACTCACATTGCAGATACAACTTTACTGTGCCGCCCATGAGAGCTACAAGAATCATAGAGTCAGTTAGTTTAGAGAACAATGGTGTTGTTGAGAAATCTAAATCCTTGTTATCATTTCTATAACAAGAAGGATTTGACGAAATGATGAGATTTGATGCCTTCTTCACACAGGTAAATCTATCAGAAGATGAGTACATCCAATCCATACAATGTACGCTTAGGAAACCAACACTTTTCCTTAAACGAAAACTCTCCCATATTTGGAACAACAGTTTTTCCAAGGACATGCCAGTTATGTGGAAAGAAAATACAGATGTGCAGTACGTGCTGAATGCATATACTGCAGCATCATACTGTACCTCGTATATGACGAAGATTGACAAATCTATGACAAGTGCATTCAGAAAAATATGCAAAGAACATGAAAGAAGTCATATTGATGCCATACAAATGATACACACACTTGGCAATACATTGATTAATCTTCAACAAATGTCTTCTCAGCAAGAAGTTCACATTGCCCTTTCCTTGCCCCTCACTTGTAGTTCAAGAAAATGTGTCTTCATAAACACATCTCCACTTGAAAAATGCACATTTCTGCTTAAACCACCGGTTTCGCTGCAGCAAGAGATTGATAATTCAGAGGATGTGGTATGTCGCTCTATTATTGATTATTATGTGCAGCGTCCATCTCCTATTAGGCATATCTGCTTAGCAGAATTAGTGTCGCATTACAAAAAAAATGGTGCACCCATATCAAAAAGAAAAAAACTCTCTGTGATACGGTTTGTCAAATACAATAAACATTGTCACTATGAAAACTATTGTAGAGAAAAATTGTTGTTGTACATTCCATTCGATGGAAACGAAGACACATTGATACATAACTTCTCTACATGGGAGGTTGTGTATCTTGCGTCTGAGAGTATAGTGCACATCAATGAAGCTAGATTTACCTACAGTGTTAATCCAACATGGGGTGATCTATAAGTTTCACTTAATGAACTAGAAAACCCTGGCGGTCATGATGAGACATTCAGAAACCCAAAAACAACCACAACTCCTTCCGAGTCCTTTGAATTACAAGCAAATTTTCCTCTTCCTCCAGTGGTTGGAAGTGAAAAACATATCAATCTTGGTTTTCAAGTTACAAAACATCCTTTCCTAATTGAAAATAATGAATACCACGGAATAAGACATCTATTGAATCACAAACAACAAACAATTCTAAAGGACATTGCTCTTAAAAAGGCTTGAACATGAACAGTCCTGTGCACGTGTTCCTTACAGGCTGAGCGGGAATAGGAAAGACATTCATAGCGAAAGCATTGTTCGAAATGCTTATATGAATTTATGATTCAAACAATTCCTCTGATCCTATGAAACCAAAGGGCCTAATAGTTGCATACACAGGAAAAGTTGCATACAATGCTGGTGGAACAATAGTCCACTCTGCATTTTTAATGCCTTTTAACAAGTCACAGTTTCTTCCACTTAGCAAGGAAATGTTGGATACATTATCTAAGCTTTATGAGGAACTCCAACTTGTCTTTATAGATGAAGCATATTTGATTGGGAGTCATTTCTTGTATTCCATTGACAACTGACTAAGAAGCATAAAACATGTGCAGACGAAATACTTTGGAAACCTTGACATGATATTCTGTGGGGATCTTTACTAGACACATCCCATCTAAGATTCTTTGATATTTGAACAACCTACCGTTAACATGGAAACAATCACCCATGACTTCTAGAGAGACAATATTAAATGATTTGATTTGCATACTATAATGCGCCAGACATATGAAACATTCATTGCAATTCTGAATAGAATGCGCACAAACAACCAAACATATGATGACTTGACCTATATCAATTTGAGGTGCTTATGGCCTGCACCAACAGACCCAACGTTCCCTTACCTGTTCTACATAAATAAGGATGTTGCAAAGAATAACAGCCATATGTCGTCACGCATGCCTGGCGATGATATCATCATCAATTCGATTGACCTAGAAGAAGACAACCATGGAAATGTGCCACGTCATGAACATTCAGTCACTTTTCCTTTGCATCTTGTCCTCAAATTAGAAATGTTGGTTGAAATATATGCCTGCAACTATGATTCACAGGATGGCTCGGTGAATGGTACATATGGAATACTGAAAGGCTATACGAAGACAAAAAAAGTGGATGTCCTTTGGATTAAGTTCCATGAACCGCATATAGGCAAGCGACAAGCAATAAAGTTGTCTTATCTATATAATTCAAACACTAGAAGCAATTGGACACCTATTTTGCGAATATCGAAGCTAGTATCGACATCAGCAAAGATAGGTCGACTGAATATTCGAAAATAGTTTCCGATTAAACTTGCATGTGCACGTATAGTCCACATATCACAAGGACTAACACCTTATAATGTTGCATTTCAGCCTGCTGAATTCACATACATGGACTTGTATACACAACACTGTCCCATGTCAGAAGCATAGACTCCTTGTATTTACTAAGTCCTCTCACAAAAGATAACTTCAAAGTGAAACAGAAAGATGATATTGATGGAACGACTCAGGACCACCTCAAAATGGCAACTGCATTATGATTACCAATCCATACAAACAAATTCATTTGTATCAATTCTCTCACTTAACACATGCATCTTAAATGCACACATGGATGATATACTAAATGACTATGATATAATGCAATACGATATTTTGTGCTTGCACGAAACACATATGGCATTATGCATGTAGAACAAACAATTCCCAAATCACAATTGCATATCAAGTTACATTACACATGGGGTGATGATAGTGGTGAAAAAACATGTATCAATTTTGGACCGTATATATATAGAAGAAAAAAATGTTGAACTGGTGCTTGAATTTTTTTTTCCCATGAAATAGAAGTTGCAATACTAAATCTGTATGTTGCTCCCCATGCAACATTCTCCAACATAGTGCATGTTATTTCCAATGCATTGGGCCATTTCCATCTGAACGGACCCAATGTACTTGTAGGAGACTTCAATATTGACATGCTACAAAATACTGGCAGAACAAAAGAATTGGAAAACTACATGTGCAAATACAGTCTCCGCTTTCTTTTGAACAACACATGCCATCTGCAAAATGAACTTATTGACCATGTCTGGTCCAATGTGCCCATTCCTCAATATAGTATGTTTTTCTTAGACACATATTGGTCTGATCACGATACAATTGGTATTGCACTTGAATTATGACATATACATCAAACTTATTGCCAACTCATATTTCTATGTTTCAAATCATATATGTATCCCTGATTTCTACACATATCGTTCTGGTGAGCATACATACGGTGTTCTACTCGAATTATAAAATATACATTGTGCAAAAAAAAAAAAGGTACATCCTCCCAAAAACTATTTGTGACTATATTCATCTTATTCTATTTTTTTTTTTGTATATGTACATAGTAGCTACCTTTTTCTTAACATCTGAACTTATGTTCATATCCCTTTTGTTTTGTACTTTTGTTGATAGAAATAGACAGGAAAACTAGATGGCACAAAGAACTCCTACCCAGAGATGTAGACGAATCCATGCAAATGTGCATTTTTTTTCTGCCTGTGTTCCATAGTAAACAGATTTTTGTTTATTTTCTCTATATTTGTCAAACTTGTTTGCAGCTATATTTTATTATTATTATTATTTATTTATTTTTGTGCCTAGAGGCCGCTACCCTGCACGTCCGCCATCCAGCAGAAATGCAATGTTGAGCTAGCCATCGTGCAAGTCCACTTTTCAATTTGTATATCGCCCAACTATGAGTGTTATTTGCAGGACACAGAACATTATAGGCATAATGTACAACCCACAAGTGTGCGATCCAAATAAGTGCCTAAGTATGGAATAAGGGATCTGTGCATATTTGGTATGTAGTACTTGTTTCTGGGAGCCCGTCAGCCCGAGAGTCTGTCAATTTGTATATTGAGGAAATCAATAGAAGTAGAATGTTCAGTCGGCCACCTCCCAAATCTACTTGTCAATTGAGAAATGTTGAGCCGGCCAGCCCGCAAATCCGTTACTCAATTTATTATCATAGGCTATTTTTAAGGCACCAAACAATAGAGGCCTGTTTTTAACCCCGCAAATCCACTTATCAATTTGTATGTCGCAGAACTGTATGTGCTATTTGTAGAACACAGAACAATAGAGGCCTATTTTTTGACCCCTCCTGCCCGACAACTCATGTCCATACCTTATAAAGGTACATATTTTTTTTTGCCTCGTTTCTACACACACTGATCTGGTAACCATAGAGTTGGTGTTGCACATGAATTATGGAATATGCACTGGGAGTCATACATAGCCCTTTTCTTTTCTTAGGTAATTTTGAGCCCGCTAGCCCGAGAACCCAATTTTTATATGGCAGAAATCGACCCAATGTACAGTCCGCAAGTCTGCGATCCAAATAAGTGTCTAAGTATGGAATAAGGGATATGTGCATATTTGGTATGTATTACTCATTTTTGGGAGCCTTCTAGCCCTGGAGTAGAATGTTGATCCATCCAGCCCGCAAATCCGCTTGTCAATTTATTATCATAAGCTATTTGTAAGGCACCGAACAATAGAGCCTTGTTTTTGACCCCGACAGCTCGAGAACCCACAATCCAGAAACTGTGGATGGTCTATAAAATGTCAGCCACCCCACAAGTCCTCTTGTCTATTTGTATATCACGGAATTGTGTGTGCTATTTGTAGAACATTGCAAGTAAGCGATCCAAATAAGTTTCTAAGTATGGAATAAGGGATCTGTGCATATTTGGTATGTATTACTCATTTTTGGGAGCCCGCCAGCCCTCTATAGGCATTCCCCCTATTGGAATCGGTGGATTAATCAACCTTTTAATCATAAATTTCAATATTAGGGTTGGAAATTGAATATGTTGGCATATTCTTCATCTTACTCTCTAATCAATGGATGAGATTTTGATAAATTAACCTCCGCTCATTTATAAAGACGTACATTTATGTCATTAATTTTTCACATTTACTAAATAAGATTAAAAAAATACTTTCTCACCACCAGATTTGATCCAGGTGGATATCGGTGGCCACCCACCTTTTTTGACTGGCTCAAAATAGTTTTTTGGCAAATTTGGCAATTTACTATTTTTAGCAGTTTTTAACTTTCGGGGCCATTTTGAGGGCCCAAATGAATATTTTTTGAGATCAGGGTTCTCAATGATATCTAAATGTATGATTGAGCCCCAAAAATGAATCTCCTCGATGATACCTTTCCAACGAGCTATCATACACCTAAAATGGAGATCATATGCAAAAGTTACGACCCCGGGAAGTTGATGTACTAACTTACCCAAACTGGGCCCACATGACTTTTGGCGCTTCATCTCCTAGGGTTAGATTTTTGGATGTCTAGGAATTTTGGAATTTTTTTTTATTATAAAAAGGCCTTCAGGGCCTCATTGTAATCATCTTCTTGTGAATGCGAGTAGCCGTCACATCTCTTCTCAGAGATAAGATGCCACCATTCTAGCGAGTCTTTCACTATGTATTTTTACAGTCTCTGTACATTTCTTTCATTAATAGAAATCTTTATTACTGTATATTGTATTTATGGTTTCATCTCTGATACATTTCTGTTATATTATTGAATACCTGCAATATCCCTGTGCATTTCTTTATTATATCTCCGATCTCATTTCGTGCCGAAAATAATCCGGATCAAAATTACGCGCCATCATTTTTTTACCAGGGTGGATGCTTATGGCCGCGTGGATGTGAAGATGCTTATGGCCGCGTGGATGTGAAGTGAAGCGTTTCAACCTCCAACCTCCCCTCCGTGCGGGTGCGGGTTTGAAGTGTTGGCCACGATTTCCATGGATAATATGAAACCATTTCTTCTATCCGACAGAATTCATTAAGCTAGCCACGATTTCTACCAGGGCGGATGATTGGAAATAAGTACATGTTACATTTCAGAACCTACGATGGTACACATGGCTGTCGTTACATTTCAGAACCTGCGATGGGAGGAGTGGGAATGGTGAGGAGTATTTACATTTAAGTCATGTATGAAGTAATTAACTTGCATGTTTCTTGATTGTTGAACCTTCATATTCCTTTCACTGAATCACTCACCTCTACCTGGATCAGACTTCATCTATCGCTCGCCTATCACACTGGAGCGTTCTTCTCTATGTATGGTAAGCCTGCCCCGTCCTCTATTCATTTTCATTTGTTTCAAAATACTTTGTTTCATTTTCATTTGTTTCAGTGAATAAGTTACATTTGCATTTCAATTTGCATGCTATTACACATCAAGCAAGGAGAAAGGAGAGTTCTATTGTGCATCAACAAAGGAGCAAGGAGGTTCATTACCAATTCTTGCTTGTCTAGTCTGCCAAACTTCCATTTCATTCAGGGATTTAGGTATGTTTTATTAAATCGTCCCTTCCTTTCAATTTAACCTATAAATTTTTGTTCTTCTCTCCTGTAATTTGATTTCACATTTTTGTTCCGCCTCTCTCCTGTAATACGGCCTGAGCCTTTTAATTTATACTATAAATCTTTGGATTAAATAACCTGGACCCTAGGGTTCTTAATTTTAAAACTGCCAGACACTCCCTATTGATTAATCCATTAAGAAGTATCCAACCCCTTTTTAGTCTTGCCAAAGTACTGCCCATTTACCAAAGAAATTATTTTTCAATACACTGCCTTCATTTCCTATTATATTTCTAGATATTGAGCAGTATCCAACCCCTTTTTAGTCTTGCCAAAGCACTGCCCATTTACCCACCATTTTACTTGATTTTTTTCATTTGCGTTCGTAAAAACAGCCTAATGCTTATAAAAGCCCTGCAGGTTCATGCTAGAAATGACCTTTAACCAACCATGAGAAATTTAGTACATAAGTGCAAAATGAATGTATATGAATAAATGAAGAAGAATGTTAATCAAACTGCAGTTTCCAAATGTTATATCATACTGCACCAAAACCATAGACCATTGCATTCGATATCCCGTTGATTATTATCGACCTAACAAAATACTTTTGCGGATATGGAGACCTAACAAAATACTTCTGCAGATATGGAAACAACGAATATGATACAAATACCATTTAAAGTTGATAATAAGGATGTTGCCCTGGAAGTCCATCTCCGAGCTATCATAATGAACCAAAAATTCTCCAAAATATATGTGGCTGCCGGTGGAATCATGGGCAAGCCATCAGAACCAATAAAATTCATAAAAACTATTTACTCCAGTGAAGTATTCAAATATAAGTATTATTATTAGTTAGTTGACCACTTTGGAAGCGAGGGTTACTCGTGACAACAACCCCACCTCTACAAATCTTTAATTATAGATTTATAATATCTATATATTTAGATTTAATAATACAATGAATTCTATAATATTTCTACAATGAAATATATAATATTTACCAATTTCGATTAAATAAATGTATTTTTAATCTAGAGTCGGTAGTACAGTTAATCTATGAATCGTGACTGCCAAACTACCATTTCATTCAGGCATACCTATTCAGCTCCACATTTTCAGTGCATTGTTAATCATAATTTTAAATCTATCATCCGTAGTTCAGTTAATCTATGAATTAATCTAGGAATCGTCATACCTGATTAGACATTCATTCTTTCTCACGATTAGTGAAACCATATATCATACATGGATACAAAAAAACTAATTGTCAATTGTCCATGTCACTGCTTTTTAGCTGCCAAGTGAAACCATATATCATACATGCATACAATATGTTTTATACATTTTACAAATATAAAAATAAAAAACCTAGAAGCTAGGGTTCTTAATTTTAAAACTACGAGACACTCCCTACCGATTATCCTCTAGCTATTATAAAAGAGATAAAAATATCTTCTAGCTAATATAAAAGATATAGTAACTCTTTCCAATATTATAATCTTAATAGTAAGCATTGAAAGATAATTAAAGAAGGTAGGTTAACCTCCCATGAGTCATACGATGTGCTTTTAAGGAATCACTAATACAACGTGATTGAAGGAATCAATGTAACAATTTATTGCATATTACAATCTTGAAATCTTGGTGATAATAATCAAATTAAAAATGAGAACTTATATAAATTCTAAAAATTTATATAAAAAGTAAAAGTATGAGGCATTGAATTTAGGTGATCGATTTTATATTCACTATTATTGTCCAATACCCACACGATAGTTTTCACTTTGTTCAAAGAGAATGAGAGGTTTTGCTGGTGGTAATGATCTTGGACCACCGTTGGGCGTTGCTTTTTGCTACATCAAGAATGAGACTAATTACTAGAACGATAGCCATGAATCGATCAACTCGACACTGGATGGACATGGAGAAGGCAGAACAACAATGAATGAAATAAAGAAAATTTCAGGAAACCTTGAGTTGTGTTTAAATAACATTGTACAGTGAGGAACCATTGGAATGTTTTAAAATCCAATTCCTATCAGTGACATAAAGACTTAAAATTGGTAGATATTTATTATGCTTATGTAGAATTTGAATAAACTTTAACGTATTTGATGCAGGGTTGTTGAATAGGACGACAACGTCGAGCTATTTGATTATTTTAAAATCCAGTTCCTAACAGTGATTTAATATTGGCAAATATTATCACTGATTTAATGTTGGCAAATATTATATATGGTATAGAATTTGAATAATGTTTTCGATAGGATTTTTTTTTGGATATGAGCAGAAGACAAAAACCATGTGATTGCATCATAAATATAAATATATGGTATTTTCCCTTTTTTCCTGTGTCATTATAAATTGGGCAACCATTCATGTTACGTTATGATTCGAATCAGAAATAAACAAACTCAAGAAAGGAAGGATATGCAGAGCTAGCAATCCACCGTCTACCTTTATCATTTTAAAAACACATTACAAATAAGTTTATGGAAGGAACAACATAGCAATGACAATAGAAATAGATATGGAGGTGATCTAATTGACCTAGTAGTGAGCAAATATATGGTCTCTGTCAATTCCGAAAACCTTTTCACCTTAAATTCCAAAATCAAGACTTAAAACTTACCTCGTTGTAATTAAATTGACAACTATAAAATGAATTCGTTTGCATATATTGAAATAAAGGGGTTATCATTATTAGGGTTAGGGTTGATTAGTGTAGTTATTATTAATATACAATGGTGTTAATTGTGTTTGTTATTATTAATTAATAATAATAATATTTATTATTAATATTATTAATATTAATTTATATTAATAACCACATTGATATATAATAATATTTTATTAAATTCATAAATAAAGTATTAATAATACTTTATTAATTAGTTATTATTAGTTATAATTATATTTATTAAAAAAATAGTTATTATTTTATTGTTATTATACATAATATAGTAATCATTATTAATTAATACTATGTTATGTTTGTTGTTATTGATAGTATTTTAAATATCATGTTTAATGCTTCTACATTCAAAACCGATATTTTCTATGTGAATTAGGATTAGGGTTAAGACAATATGCATATTTATTTTTATTTTACATATTATAAAATTTATATATTTAATTAAAATATTAATTTACCTTCAATCCAATAAATTGTGTTAAAGTTTTAATTTACATCACATTGTAAGGAAGTTTCCATCCATGTAATATATTATCTTAATTCAAAATTTGTATCTTTGTTACAACTTAAAATTTCATTTGATTGTTTCTCAAAAAAATTGGCCAAAACATCCATTTCATAATGTATTAAAGTTGCATTGTGATAAACATAACTTGATATTGCAATCTAATGAAACCCAACGTTGCAATGTGATCAACATTAACCGACATCACAACGTCACGAACATATCCCGATATGGCATGTGAACAAAACCTTTCACCAACAACACAAAGAGATGCAATCCTACATAATCCAATGTCACAATGATGTGGACATACCTTGCTATTGCAATATGACAATTATACCATATTTTCTTAATTTGGTACTAGCCATGGTTATGTTGATATAATTCTTGCAACATATCCCAACCCTTCATCTATGTCACAATGCGACATAACCATTGAGGAACATACCAACTCCTTATAATCCAACCTAATTAAATATCATAATGAAACATCAACATTCTCAAACATCTCACTTAAACATAACTCATAATGAATTTCTCTATTTTAGATTACCATAAATAAATAGGCTATGTGGTATAATCTTACAATGTCACTAAACCCAACATATCCTTATAGGAACATCGCGATGTGATATGCATGGTTAGCCCTTACTATGTGATGAACATTTTTCGACGACATGATATAAATTAATAATTTATTGATATAATGGTCGTCACATTCCTAAGGAAATTCTAACTACCATTAGAATGTGTCGTCAATAAAAAAATTTCACATTGCAATGTTCCAAAAAGTTCGTCACATCGCGACATAGGGAAATGTTTGTCACAGTGCGACGTTGGGAAATGTTAGTCACAATGAGATGTATGGAATCATCTTTTACTTTGTATAAAATGATTTATACGTTTCCATAAAATGTATGGTAAAAATACAAATTAGTAAAAAACAAATTCAAATACATAATTTCCATATTATAACACTGTGACAAACCTTTCATACACATATAAGACTTAAAACTTTACATAATATTATTAAAACTCTAACCACTATTTAAATAAATATAAAACTTCAAACAACTTTATACACTATTTTATTATCAATATAAATAATTTAATATATCATTAAAAACTTGAAACTTTAAATAATTAAAACTTATTAATGGGCGTCACATTCCTAAGGACATTCTAGCGACCATTTTACCAACGTCGCAAAAGTAAAAGATGATTCTACACTGTGTCAAGTGTTTCCAAACATTGCATTGTGATGAACATTTCCCTATGCTGCATTATGACGAACATTTCCCAACATTGCAATGTGATGACCATTTCCCAATGTCTCATTGTGACGAACGTTTCCCATCGTCGCAATGTGATGAACATTTCCCTTTTGTTGTCAATGTCCTTAGGAAAAATATAAATCTTTGTCTAAAAAGTAAAACATGATTCCATACATCTCATTGTGACTAACATTTCCATTACATTGTGACTAACATTGCATTATGATGAACATTTCCCTACGTCGCATTCTGACGAACATTTTCCAACATTGCAATGTGATGACCATTTCCCAATGTCGCATTGTTACAATGTGACGAACATTTCCCTTTTGTTATCAATGTCCTTAGGAAAAATATAAATCATTGTCTAAAAAGTAGAACATGATTCCATACATCTCATTGTGACTATTATTTCAAAATGTTGCACTCTGACGAAAATTTCCCAATGTCGCGATGTGATGAACATTTTTGAATGTCGCAATGTGACAAAAACTTCTTGACGCCACTTTCTAATGACCATTTTCCCAATGTCGCAAAAGTAAAAGATGATTCTACACTGTGTCAAGTGTTTCCAAACATTGCATTATGATGAATATTTCCCCACGTTGCATTGTGACGAACATTTCCCAATGTCACAATGTGGTGACCATTTCCCAATGTCGCATTGTGACGAACATTTCCCATCGTGACAATGTGACAAACATTTCCCTTTTGTTATCAATTTCCTTAGGAAAAATATAAATCATTCTCTATAAAGTAAAACATGATTCCATACATCTCATTGTGACTAACATTTCCCAACGTTTCACTCTGACGAACATTTCCCAATGTCGTGTTGTAACGAACGATTTCAAACGTCGCAATGTGACAAAACATTCCTGACACCGCATTCTGACGACCATTTTTCCAACATTGCAAAATTAAAAGATGATTATACAATGTGTCAATTGTTTCCAAACATTGCATTATGATGAACATTTCCATACGTCACATTGTGACAAACATTTGTCAACGTCGCAATGTGACGACCATTTCCAAATGTCGCATTTTCACGAACATTTCCCGACATCACACTGTAATGTCCATTTCCCAACGTCGCAATAGTAAAATATGATTCTAAAATGTCTAGAGTGTTTATAAACATTGCATTATGATGAATATTTCCCAACATCACATTTTGACAAACATTTTCTAACGTCGAAATGTGACGACCATTTGCCAATGTTGCATTGTGATGAACATTTCCTAGTGTTTCCATGTGACACGGATTTCCCAGTATGTCATTGTGATGAAAATTTTCCAACGTTGCATTGTGATGAACATTTCCCAAGGTCGCATTGTTATGAACATTTTCCAACGTCGCAATGTCAGGATCATTTTCCAACGTCGCACTATGACGAAAATTTCCCAGCGTCGCACTAAGACGAAAATTTCCCAACGTCGCATTTCTTACAAACATGTCCCAACATGACAATCTCACAAAAAAATTTGAACGTTGCATTTTGATGAACATGTCCCAACGTCACAATGTCACAAACATTGTCCAACGTCACATTATGATGAACAACTCTCAATATAATTTTTCATTGTCATAAACATTTACGGTTCTCGCAATGCAACAAACTATATATATATATATCGTACATCAGACATAGTCATTGTCATGGTCATCATCAATTGGAGTTAACTATCGTGATGGTGAAGCATAGGCTATCACTTTGAACCATCATTATCATCATGGTGATGGTGATGATCAATGTTTTCTATTTATTTAATAATGTATTATTAATGTTTTTGTTAGTGCTTTATTGATACATTAATTAATAATCTATAAATATATTATTTATAAAATATTTAACATTATAATACTGAGTTAATACATTATTATAATATATTAATTTAGTGATATATTATTAAAGTATTGATGTATATTTATTTTATTAATGTATCATTACCTTATCAATTAATGTATAACTTTATTATTGTCTTGAGTCGATGTCAAATCGAAGATACTGAAAAGTTACCTGATGCGAATCGCTGCGCTGCCCTAGCTGCGCCCGCGTCTTCCCCCGTCTGCTCTTTATGGCGTCTGGAGGTGGCCCTGAGGCCCCTCCCCCCCTTCCCCCTGAAGTAGCGGCCTTCAAGGCCCTGGTCTCTGCCTCTGGTAAGCGAACGGTCTCTGGCAAGCACCAGAAATTTGTAAGGAAATTGGACGGCATTCCCAAGGTTGCTTTGCCTGAGGAAGAAATTTGCAGATCAGCGCTGAACCTAGCAGAGAACGGCCTGATCGGTCAGTTCACCGGATTATGGCCATCTCCGAGAGCAGTTGAAGAATGGGTTAAAAGGAACTGGCTGCCTTTGGTCAAAGAAGGAATCAAGATTTATTTTGTGGGCAAAGGGTTTTTTGTCTTTTTGTTTGACAGCCCAGAAGATAGAGGCCTGATCTTCAGAAACGGGCCTTACTTCATGGGGCCCCAAGGACTTTACTTGAATAAATGGTCAACCGATTTCGACCCAGCGCAAGACGTGCCTAAGGCGGTTCCGGTCTGGGTGCGCCTCCCGCATCTTCCCCTGCACTGCTGGAATCTCGGTGCCTTACAATCTATTGGAAATGCACTCGGAAAGTTCATCGATCAAGCCCCAAGGAAGGATCAGTATTCCTGTGCCCGGATCTGTGTGGAGGTCGATTTGGAAATAGGACTTCCTGAAGCGATTCAGCTCTCGGTGGCAAACTGG
>ML817360.1:72202-93632 GCA_009831015.1 Picea engelmannii
TCCTTTTCAGACTCAAAGGAGAGAGTCAGGTATGATCGATCATCTAAAGACCGGGAGTTTCATCCTCAAAACCAATTCTTCGAAACAACTTCCCCCAAGCAAAGAAACAGGGGAGGCGACGTCAATTTTTCAGGTGCTGGAAGAGTGGGAACGCAAGCAGCTTTATTCTGAATTCAGGAGCTCTTAGTTCGAAGCATTTTCAGATAGTGGCCTCAGCCAAGTCGCCCTTCGGCTCCAATCTTCCTGGCTCTATTCCGTCAAGCTTCTCACAGTAGCAGAACCATTACGTTGTTCAATTATCAGAAATGTAACACCGAAATCGGTCTCTGTTCTTCATTAATATAATACTCGTTTTGGTTAAAAAAAAAATGTATAACTTTATTATTGTATAAATATTTTATTAATGTATTAGTACTTTAATATAATAGTTTTAAAATTAGAATTTAATGTTTTTTTATTACTTTAATATCTTTTTAATATATTAATGTTTTATTCATGTATTACCTTATCAATGTATCACTTTATTATAATATAATAGTTTTAAAATTATAATTTAATTTTTTTTATTACTTTAATAATTTTTTTAATGTATTAATGTTTTATTCATGTATTATCTTATACATGTATTACTTTATTATTGTATAATAATGTATTAATAATGTTTTACTAATGTATTAATGAATTTAATGTATTAATGTTATTTGAGGCATGTCGGTCGTCAACTAGCAACAACCACTTTTATGTAAAAAGTGGTTGATATACGTCGATCAGCGCCATTAATTGAAAAAGGTGGAAAATGGCGCCGATTGACATATATCAACCACTTTTTCATAAAAGTGGTTATTGCTAGTTACATATATAGAATAACACATAATTATTTATTTTATTTTATAATATATTATTTAAAAAATATATATTTTTTTATATTTTTTTTTTAAATTAAATTATTTATATCATTTTTATTTTATAATTTATCAGATGCGCGGGACGAGTTATGGAAGGGTTTATAGAGTCTCTGTATAATTGTATCAACGAAAATTGGGAATCATTAATCAAGTGAAATGATTAATGATTATAATCGTTTGATTGAGTAGACTGAGCGTTGATTGTTAGATATGAATGGATCTAACAATGGTTGAGATGGATTTGTAGTTAAACATAGGTTCGATGTGCAGAACGAGTTCAAAAAAAGAATAAAAAATAATGAGCATAACAAATCCCTTAAGACTTTGACACTTTTTTATTTAAAAAAGGAAAAAAACATCCATTGCTTCAGTGCAAAAAAAATAACAAGAATCCGAATGAAAAATAATATTCGATAATCAGCGAGATCTATTGGCAAGGTATGAGATAATCCAAATTGCTCCAGTGCCAAAGAATCACAAGAATCCGAATGAAAAAGAATATTAGATAATCGGCGAGATCTATTGGCAAGGTCCAAGATAATCCAAATTTCCCCTTATGCGTTGAGCTTACCAGATAATCGGTGAGCTTTGTTGGTAAGGTTTGAGACAATCCAAATTTCCCCCTTCTATGTTGAGCTTCTTCAAAGTCCGATCTCCTTCTTCTGTGTTGGCTTAATGGTCGATTGGTAAGGATTTTAATCGTAAATTCATTGCAAGTAATTCTCAGCCCTTGGTTGGTGGCTCATTTTAATTGTAATGAATTTATAGCAGCTTATATACGTCAAGTCTCTGGCAACAACTACAAGTAATTAAGGAATTCAATGCTACAAGCATTTGGGGATAGTGTGATAGCACGAATACGAGGTCATTGGAAAGATACCTATCAGAGGTCAGATAGATGCCAACTTCCAAGGTATGCTCATGGCATCGCATGCTCATCATCCTGGAGCATGAAACCATTTACCTGCATCAATCATTGGCTTAGTGCATGATGGATAAGGTTTGTTGTTAATCATGACTATGGCAACATAAAGTACAACAATTCCAAAACTCCAAAAGTATCATGTTCTATATTATAGAAACTTAAGTTTTTTTTGGAAAGTAGTACAGTACATGACGATGCTAGAGATAATACTAGGCTACTGTATTGTAGTAGTGGGCTAAGTTTTGAGAGGCTAAAATTGATTATAGCTCTCATTATGAGAAAATCAAGTTTGCAACCAACATTTTTTCTTTCATAGCATGCGCGTGGCTTTGTTTTATGTGATTTTGGATGGAATTGGTAGGGTATCACTTGGAGAAATACTCATGAGTGGTGGGTGCTAAGTTACTTGGCAGGAAAGGATCCAATTTTTATAAATTAGGCATCACTATTGATTTTCTTGGGTGAATGACAATAATTCACAAAATTTTCAAGACAAAGGGGAGAGATTGGACTAAAATTGCCAGTAAACCTCCCCATTACCTAGTTAATCATCATAATGTGGTTCCAAATCGATTGGAAAGATGTTTCTCCATAACACATAAGAGAAATGGTGGGAAAATCATGTGCACATGGAGATGAGTTAAGTCATATTATGTAACCCAATTGTAGATTCGTGTCATTGAAGGGCTCAACTACAAAGTCAATGGTTGACTTTGTGGTTGGGCCCTCCATTGACCCAAATATCCAATCAAGTTAAAGATGGTAGGGTTAAGTGATGTGTGATTAACATGTATTTGAGGTGGGCCCTTGGGGCATATTAGGCTATTATATGTTACAAAACATTGAAGCAACACCACTTTAAACATTTCCATGCACCATTATAAAGTGAATGGTTAAAAATGTTTTTTATCATTAATAGTTGGGTTTAGCACTAATAAATAAGTGTAATGATGAATTAAAAGGGGAAAGGAGGTATTGGTTTCCCTTCTAGCCAATGTGTTGCTACAACAATATAAAAAAAATACAATACCAACATAGTGTCATTTCAATATAATTATGCATTTTTAAGTGGGTTGTTAAAAGGTCTTTGGCATTATTTAAGTATGCATTTTTAAGTGGGTTGTTAAAAGGTCTTTGGCATTATTAGTCCATGTCATAGGCATAGAGGGACTATAGCGATCGATAAATCATTGACCTGGTATAAGATTGTGCATTGACTAGAAATATTTCCATATTGTCTATTGTTGGAACAAGGGAAGTGAAAACATCAATTTTTATATAATAAAAAAGTATCATTTTTGTCAAGATCTGATTGGACAATGGATTGGAGGTCTTATTGTCGCCTTCTCTATTCCCAATGTGAAATGTGTTGGCATATCCAAAGTATTTGGTCTTTTTGAATCATATATTTTATTATGCATTGGTCAAAGGTGGATTAATGCTAGCATTAGTTCGAATGTTTCCCTTAGCATTTTGTGTTGGGTAGAATACATTCTCTACCAAATTACTATGTGTGATTTTTTCTTTATTGTTGCGTGCTTCGAGAGAACATGCCTGCCATGATGCATATTTTCTTAAATTCTTGCACAAGCCTACACCCTTCGACAATCCTGACAGTCTTAACTATTTACCTAACAACTCTACAAGTCTTAAATGTATATTGTACAAATGCATTGCGACAAAGTTTCGTTCATGGTCGACATCTCTATTGGAGTGATCTATCCTTTTTCGCTGCTTCGTTCCATGATTCTGGTTCTTGTTTAATTCAACTTTGCAAAGTTGAGGTCCTGCACTTGTAGTTCGAGCTCTTCGTGGATGTTCACTGGTTTGTTTTTCTTCAACTTTGCAAGTTGTTGGACATGTTGTTGTGGTTTGCATTTTTTGGGGCTGAGATCTTATCATCCTTTGTTGACGGGTAAGTTTCCCTTTTGTTGCTTTTTTTCAATGGTGGGAGTCCCTGCCTCGAAATTTTATTGCAGACCATCTTTGTCTGTGCTCTTGGTTTCTGTTCCTAGAAAGCATGCGTATTCATATGCGGGCTGTCGCGTCCATAGATTTTCCGAAAATTGCAAGGCAGAGGGATTTACAAAAAGTAGTTGGGAGATGTCAGAAGAGGGAACCATCGGGCGAGGTTTAGACGCAGGGTATGCTTTTATTCTGTGGGTCGGAAAACTACGTCTACCTTTTCTCTTTCTGCTGAGTAAAGTTATGGTTTTATTTATTTGTGTTCTTTCTCCTGTTTGGTTCAGTTTCCAGTGTTTATCTGTTTTTTCTCATCTGTTATGGGGACTAGGGGTGATTCAAGTTGAAAAGAATAAGGTTGAAAGATACATACGGGGATTGGTACCCTATTTTGCTTTCCTTTTTTATTTTTCTACCGCTTATTTTTTTCCCATGCTTTTTTTTGTTTTCATAGAAACTGAAAGTATGTAGCAAATAGCTTGAAAATGACAGTTGAAGATATGAAAGAAGTAATAGATGTTGACTCATATGAAATAGATACACAATCCATTATACATGACAGCATTGACGTGGTTTTGCATAGCAATGGGCTTTTTAGATTGGATGCATTCTCGTATACTATTGGGGATTTCCTTTTCGATACATTCCAGGTTCTATTGCATTTCCGCTATTCATCGACCGAGCTACGCAATGGATTGATAGATTATTTATTGACCTGTTTTAAAAATGGCGATGTTGAGGCTTCACAATCGTATGAGTACGAGCTCGAATCTGATTTTCTTTTACAGTTGCATGGAATACATGATGTCGGTACGTATTTTTCAAGGATGCGGTTGTTTGCATCTCCAGTTATGCCTGCACATGAGAGGGGACTTTGGGGAGATACATTTTGTATACGGTGTCTTTCTAATTGGTTGAATATATCAATTGGCATATGGTCATTGAAAAGAAAAACAAGATATCTACTATTCAACAAAACTACATCTGACAATCCATATTGCATCTTGTTCCATGATGTCAATGCCATCAGTGGTAATTATGAACCACTGTTGTACATAAAAATGTCCATATGAAATATAGAAGGTCCTCGTATTTACTTGTTTTTTATTTGCAAAGACCTTCAATCGCAATGGAAATAGATTTTGCATGACATAGATTGCCATGGTTTACAACTGGCAACAAATGTTGTCTCTAGCTGCGGAGATAGTTTGTTCAATGCAATTTGTTGTTTGGTGGAAGCGGGGTTCGATGTTCAGTCGTTGTGTCTTTACACTGTACAGTCCTTTTGCAATGCGATTATAAGTGGAAACCAACAAGCTTTTAGGTGCTTGCATCAACACCTTTGCCCATTTCTCGTAGAAAATATGTCGGCAGTTGGAAGTTGGCAGGAATACCTTGTGAACATGGCGCTTCCATATGAAAAAGGGAATATGGAGGGTTGCATATTCTGTTTGCAATGGTTGTCTATGATATTTAGGGTGAATATCCAAGTGTGGTCGCCCTTGCCAGATGGTACTGTCCATTCCTGGGTTACTGATTCAAATTATGATCGAACAATTGACATCCTCTCGTTGAAAATATATACAACACATATCTATTATGAAACTTTGCTTGGACATATCAGTAGTTCAGGGTTGATTTTCCATCCCACCCAAACGACATCGAATCTGCATAGGCGTGGAATTCTTTTTAGTGAAAATGAAACTCCTCCCGGTTGCGATATGGGCAGACATGTCTTGAACAAAAAAAACATGCGTAAAATTCATGACAGTTGTGATGAGGCCATAGAGGGATTAAAAAAAAAATGTAGAGTAACTTATCACAATTTGAAAAAAAATATTCGTCAAATTCGTCCGACTTGTGATAAGGCCATAGAGGCCTTGAAAAAAAAATGTAAACTAGTTTCTTAGAAGTTGGGTGAGAGTGAAATTCATCCCAGTTGCCACCAGATCATCTTGCCCTTGGGAAAGAAACGTAGAGTAAGTTACCACAACTTGAAAAAGTTCATGCACGAGAGAAAAAAATGCATTTCTACACTTCCTTTTCGAGAGAAACTCACATATCACAATGTAAAGAAATTTGTTCGTGCAGAACATAACATAAGCAGGTGCGATCGCATATCCCAGAATGGTCATGCAACTGTGTCAGTTTATGGTCTACAAGCAACACCATGTAGTAGTAGCAATGAAAACTAGGAAATAGTTTCTACCCATACTTCCCTGCGAAAGAAAAATGCAAGACAGACCTACATGAAACAAATGAAAGACACTCCTTCCATTGCATGTGCAATTTGTGAACAATTGAATTTTTCAAAAAACAGTAAGTCTTTCACGCCTGATTTGCAAGAAGAATACCTCTACTTGACAGCGCACGATAAACCATTTTCCAATGGGAAAGTTTGTCTTCCATGCAAACGATCGCTTGAAAATGGAAAACTACCACAATTTGCAACCCCTGACCGAATAAGATGTAATACACCACTAACAAATGTAAGTGCACTTACGAAAATTGAGGAGAGACTTGTGTCTCTAGGAATTTCATTTTCTCAAATCAAACCTTGGGGCTATAAACGACCCCAGATGGGCTTAACAGGATCAATTATTAATGTGCATGTTCAGCGATATGTTGTGCAAAAAGTGTTTCCACAATTCATTAACAATACAATTACAATCGTTGTGGCTCTGAAAAGATGCTTGCGATACAAAAATGCCTATCAGACAGCAAAGTGCGTGTGCATGTTGTTATGAAAGCATTAAAGGAATTATGTTCCAGGGCCCTGTACAAAGCATATAACATTTGTATAAATGGCAACTGGAATAGTGTTCTCGCATAAGAACATGGCAACTTTGCAGACACTCTCGAAAATCCTAGTGATTTTGATACAGGTGATGAATTAGAGAATGAAACACCTGCTGAAACATTGGTGCATGGATTCACTAATTCACAGTGCATTCGTGACTTGCAAGACAAAATTGTCGAAATTGCACCTGTCGAGGGGCAGCATCCACTTGTAATATTCAAGTACAAATTCGCTGAGGAAATGAACTTTCCAACACTCTTATATGGAGATCCACATGGCATTGGTATTACAGAACGATTCAGTTATCATAAAATAGTCCGATGGGATCTGCTACATTCAAGCGATTACCTCTCCTGTCACATAGCAAATTTGATTTTCAAAACAATGTGCATAATAATAGAGCAAGTTCTGTTGTGCATGTGGGTCCGAATAAGAAAAGGCCATTTACAAGGAAGAAAGTTGTTGGCCAAGGATGTGAAGTACAAAGTAAACCTAGAAAAAATTCTGAAATCTGATATTGGATACATAGATTTCAAAATCACTCACACCTCTCTTGACTATTTGCAACAAAACAAAAAAAAATAAAATTCAATGATCCGACAATTGGGCCCGCCAACATTTTTCGTCACATTTACAAGTGCAGAGCATTGTTGGGATCCATTGGTGGCTTCCGTGTCTGACCTGCATAGGAACAAGAAACGTAAAAAAGAAACCGATACACTGGAAATTAATGACATTAACTACCTCATAATAAAAGCCCAATGACATGTACTCGCTACTATAGACATAAAATAAATGCTTTGAGACAATTGATATGCCATAATGAAACTTTTTTCGGAAAAATATCAGACTACTTTTTTGTGACTAAATTCCAGAATAGGGGAAATGAACATGACCACGCACTGTTGTGGATAGAGGGTGTACCCGTCTGTGGAGCTGATAACAATTTAGAGATTGAACAATTTGTGGATAAATACATAACATGCAACATAGATCATTTGGATCTAGAACTTGCAAAAATCCATAGACATTACCATACAAGAAGTTGTAGAAAATGAAAAAAATCGCATTGTAGATACAACTTTCTCGTGCCGCCAATGAGAGCTACAAGAATCATAGAGCTAATTAGTTTAGAGGACAATGTTGTTGTTGAGAAATCTAAATCCTTGTTCGCATTTCTAGAATAAGGAGGATTTGACGAAATGATGAGCTTTGATGCCTTCTTGACACAGGTAAATCTATCAGAAGATGAGTACATACAAGCCATACAATGTACACTTAAGCAACCAACACTTTTCCTTAAACAAAAACTCTCCCATATTCGAAACAACAGTTTTTCCAAGGACATGCCAGTTATGTGGAAAGCAAATATAGATGCACAGTACGTGCTGAATGCATATGCTACAGCATCATACTGTACCTCATATATGACGAAGATTGACAAATCTATGACAAGTGCATTCAGAAAAATATGCAAAGAACATGAAAGAAGTCATATTGATGCCATACAAATGATACACACACTTGGCAATACATTTCTTAATCTTCAACAAATGTTTGTTCAACAAGCAGTTCACATTGCCCTTTCCTTTCCCCTCACTTGTAGTTCAAGAAAATGTGTCTTCATAAACACGTATCCACTTGAAAAACGCACATTTGTGCTTAAACCACCGGTTTTGCTGCAACAAGAGCCTGATAATTCAAAGGATGTGGTATATCGCTCTATTATTTATTATTACGTCCAGCGTCCATCTCCTATTAGGAATATCTTCTTAGCAAAATTTGTGTCGCATTACAAAAAAAATGGTGCACCCATATCAAAAATAAAAAAACCCTCTGTGATACGGTGTTGCAAATACAATAAACATTGCGACTATGAAAACTGTTGGAGAGAAAAAAATTTGTTGTGCATTCCATTCGATGAAAACGAAGACACATTGATACATAAATTCTCTACATGGGAGGTTGCGTATGTTGCGTCTGAGAGTATAGTGCACATCAATGAAGCTAGATTTACCTACAATGTTAATCCAACATGGGGCGATCTATAAGTTTCACTTAATGACCTAGAAAACCATGGCGATCATGATGAGACATTCAAAAACCCAAAAACAACCACAACTCCTTCCAAGTCCTTTGACTTACAAGCGGATTTGCCTCGTCCTCCAGCGACTAGAAGTGAAAAACGTATCAATATTGGTTTTCAATTTACAAAACATCCTTTCCTAATTGAAAATAATGAATACCACATAATAAGATGTCTGTTGAATCACAAACAACAAACAATTCTAAAGGACATTGCTCTTAAAAAATGCTTGAACATGAACAATTCTATGCACGTGTTCCTTACAGGCAGAGCAGGAACAGGCAAGACATTCATAGCGAAAGCATTGTTCCAAATGCTTATACGAATTTATGATTCAAACAATTCCTCTAATCCTATGAAACCAAAGGGCCTAATAGTTGCATACACAGGAAAAGCTGCATACAATGCTGGTGGAACAACAGTCCACTCTGCATTTTTAATGCCTTTTAACAAGTCACGGTTTCTTCCACTTAGCAAGGAAATGTCGGATACATTATCTAAGCTTTATGAGGAACTCCAACTTGTCTTTATAGATGAAGCATATTTGATTGGGAGTCAGTTCTTGTGTTCCATTGACAGTCGACTAAGAAGCATAAAACATGTGCAGATGAAATACTTTGGAAACATTGACATGATATTCTATGGGGATCTTTACCAAACACATCCCATCCAAGATTATTTGATATTTGAACAACCTACCATTAACATGGAAACAGACACCCATGACTTCTAGAAAGACATTATTAAATGCTTTGAGTTGCATACTACAATGCGCCAGACAGATGAAACATTCATTGCAATTCTGAATAGAATGCGCACAAACAGACAAACATATGATGACTTGACCTATAACAATTTGAGGTGCTTATGGCCTGCACCAACAAACCCAATGTTCCCTTACCTATTCTACAGAAATAAGGATGTTGCAAAGCATAACAGCCACATGCTATTGCTCATGCCTAGCGATGATATCGTCATCAATTCGATTGACCTGGAAGAAGACAACCATGGAAATGTTCCACATCATGAACATTCAGTCACTTTGCCTTTGCAGTTTGTCCTTAAATTAGAAATGTTGGTTGAAATATATGCTTGCAACTATGATTCACAGGATGGCTTGGTGAATGGTGCATATGGAATATTGAAAGGCTATACAAAGACAAAAAAAGTGGTTGTCCTTTGGATTAAGTTCCATGAACCGCATTTAGGCAAGCGACAAGCAAGAAAGTTGTCTTATCTATATAATTCAAACACTGGAAGCGATTGGACACCTATTTTGCGAATATCAAAGCTAGTATCGCCATCAACAAAGACAGGTTGAATGAATATTCGAAAATAGTTTTCGATTAAACTTGCATGTGCACATACAGTCCACAAATCACAAGGACTAACACTTGATAATGTTGCATTTCAGCATGTTGGAATTTGCATACATGGACTTGTATACACAACACCGTCCTGTGTCAGAAGCATAGACTCCTTGTATTTACTAAGTCCTCTCACAAAATATAACTTCAAATTGAAAGAGAAAGTTGATATTGAAATGGAACAACTCGGAACCACCTGAAAATAGCAACTGCATTATGATTACCAATTCATACAAACAAATTCATCTGTATCAATTCTCTCGCTTAACACATGCAGCTTAAATGCACACATGGATGATATACTGAATGACTGATATAATGCAATCCGATATTTTATGCTTGCAGGAAACACACATGGCATTATGCATGTAGAACAAACAATTCCAAAATCACAATTGCATATCAAGTTACATGACACATGGGGTGATGATAGTGGTGAAAAAACATGTACCAATTTTGGACCATATACATATCAAAGAAAAAAATGTTGGACTGGTGCTTGCAATTTTTTTTCCTATGAAACATAAGTTGCAATACTGAATCTGTATGATGTTCCCCATGCAACATTCTCCAACATAGTGCATGTTATTTCCAATGCATTGGGCCATTTCAATATGAACGGACCCAATGTACTTGTAGGAGACTTCAATATTGACATGCTACAAAATACTGGCATAACAAAAGAATGGAAAACTACATGTGCAAATACAGTCTCCGCTTTCTTTTGAACAACACAGGCCATTTGCAAAACTCACTTATTGACCATATAAATATAGTGCATATTTGGTATGTAGTACTCATTTCTGGGAGCACGCCAGTCCTAGAGTCTGTCAATTTGTATATTGCGGAAATTAGTAGAAGTAGAATGTTTAGCCAACCACCTCCCAAATCCGCTTGTCAATTGACAAATGTTGAGTCGACAAACCCACAAATTTTCTTCTCAATTTATTATCATTGGCTATTTGTAAGGCACCAAACAATAGAGGCCCTTTTGTAACCCCGCAAGTCCACTTGTCAATTTGTATGTCGCGGAACTGTATGTGCTATTTGTAGAACACTGAACAATAGAGGCCTATTTTTTGACCCCTCCCACCCGACAACTCATGTCCATACTTTATAAAGGTACATATTTAGTTTTGTCTTGTTTCTAACAAACACTAATCTGGTAACCACAGAGTTGGTGTTGCACATGAATTATGGAATATGCACTGGGAATCGGACATAGCCCTTTGCTTTGCTTAGGCAATTTTGAGCCTACCAGCCCGAGAACCCAATTTCTATATGGAGGAAATCGACCCAATGTACAGTCTACAAGTCCGTGATCCAAATAAGTGTCTAAGTACGGAATAATGGATCTATGCATATTTGATATATATTACTCATTTTTGGGAGCCCACTAGCCCTGGAGTAGAATGTTGAGCCAGCCAGCCCGCAAATCCGCTTGTCATTTTATTATCATAAGTTATTTTTAAGACACCAAACAATAGAGCCATGTTTTTTACCCCGCCAGCCCGATAACCCGCGATCCAGAAACTGTGGATGGTCTATAAAATGTCAGCCACCCCGCAAGTCCGCTTGTCTATTTGTATATCATGGAACTGTGTGTGCTATTTGTAGAACACCGAACAATAGAGGCCTTTTTTTGAGCCCGCCCGCCCGAGAACCCGTGATCCCGAAAGTGGCCAAGTATGGAATGCCATATCCATACATGCTCTATAAAATCTCATTTTCATACTTTATGAAGGTATATTTTTAGTTTTGCCTTGTTTCTACACATACTGATCTGGTAACCACAGAGTTGGTGTTGCACATGAATTATGAAATATGCACTGGGATTCAGACCCACCCCTTTGGTTTGCTTAGCTGAACAATTTCGACTCATGCAGTTTCATCATTGGACACTCAACAGTTTCACCATGCACTTTCAGACTTGGCCATTTCTTCTTTGTTTTCTCTTCCCCGTGCCCGTTACCTTCGCACGTGTGCATAATAACAAATAGTGTTTATATATATATGTGTGTGTGTGTGTCTTATTTCTAAATCTTTAATGCTAGAAGGTCATCGTGCAGGCACCGTCTAAGATATCATTGATGCGCGCAAGGCTTGAGAAGTTCTGCTATCAATGTAATTTTTGCGAAGGCTTTTCTTATCCCTTCCCACTCTTAATTTCAAATGCCATGGAATGTCATTCGCATGCCTCCATCTTGCTTCCTTCACGAAACCTCCAATCTCTTCCTAGTCTTAATTTTAAATACCATGGAATGTCATTCGTGTGTCGCCAGCTTGGTTCGTTCACGAAACCTCCAATCCTTAAATGTTCTTAGTGGTAACCACCACCTTCGCACTTCTAAGTATGAAATAATTAAGCTTTACTTCTAACAGGTCACCATACAACATGCATAGATATTGTCATTAATGAGGAGATTTTCCATTCACACGCATTGAAGCAATGTTTCTGGGGGCTTATATTGTCCCCTCCATTTCTTCATTTCAAGCAGCGTTTGGAGAAAACCAACGTTTCCATAAACTACTGGCAGCAACTCCACAACAGTTATGTAGAGATACAATGAACATATTCCTCGTGATCTTCCCGTGCAGAAGAAGGGAAAAAGAATTGTAGGGGAGGCGGAGCAGCCCAAAATTAACAGTGAAAACATGGATCTTGATGCTAATCTGGAAATCATATTCTGCAACCTTGATCAGCCCGGAGATGCAATTCAACATGCTTGCTCAATGGACATGGTTGATACCGAAACTTTTGACGAGGATGAATCCTTCATATTCCAGAGTGTTGTTTTTGAAACCGAATCAAAAACATTAATCATTGAACAAAGAGACATAAAAAATAAGAAAAGAAAACATCGTTCAGAACTTGACCTTGCCAATATGCAGGCGTCCAAAATCTCTCAACTTCACATGGAAACTAGAGATTCTCTTCGTGATTCCGCTGGAGTCATCGAAGTAAAAAATTCCAGCCTAAAGAACCAGATTAAGGAATTAGAGGAAGCTTTGTTTCCTATGCCATTGCTTGGTAGTTCTTTGGAAATAGCCATGCCTGCGACTGTGTACACCCCTGCAAAAAATCTAAAAGGGTCCTCCAGCTTCCTCGCATCCTGTAGAGGATATGTGGAGAAAAATATCAACAAAAGAATGGAACTGATTACTAAGGCCTGGGAAATATCACAGAATATGGATTTTGTGGGGAGAAGGGCACATAACTTGATCCTACTTCTGCAGATGGATTTAAAAAATGAAGAAACTTTCTATGTGCACACGGTCATCCCTTTTGCCTTTCATGTCAACAACATGCCAGAGACGAGAATAAGACAACATGATCTCCCATCCAATAAACGGATCACTCAATTAGAAGCATGCTAGAAAGAGAAAGTGAAGAACCTGTATCTCATCATCCAATCATGTGAGCAAAAAATATCAAAGAAAGAAACATTATTCACAAATCTTACCAAAATAGACTTAGCAAGAAAGACAAACGGCTTCCAGGACCCCAGCTCAATCCTCAACTCACTGGTGTTAACAAAGCAAGCTTTCAATAAACAAGTTGATAATTTGAAGGCCTTGTCTTTAGAAAATTTTTACAAGATTCTTTAATATCATAAAGAAGAGGTGGACAACTGGCTAGTCTGGTATTCGGTACAGAATGGAGAGATTCATGAAGCTCTGTGTAAACTTTCAATTGATCTAAGCGAATCAAAAAATGAATTTTTTAGCATTAAAATCCGCAATGACATCAACGTCGCCCCCTTGAGAAGCTATATTGAAGAGAACTTGAAGTGGGTCACCAACGAAATCCAACAAGGAAATGCATAAATCCTCTGTTTATCAATCCAAATATTCAAGCAGGCCGCCCACAAAAACCAACAGGGAAAGGCATGACCAAGCAAACACCAAAATTACTTATACGTACCATGCTTGTAAGTGTATAGTGATAGTCCTTTCTTTCTCAATCCAGTTATTCCAAGTTTTCTGAGTAGAAATCTATAGCCAATAACTGATCTTCCCATTTCTACTTTTCAGGTATTACATTCTACTGTGTCTAAATTGTTTCCACAGTCCTATTTCTTGTACGTATTTCTGTTATGGTCCACGGGAGCCCCAATCCCAGTCTATATGACAAACGCATTTACATTTCTAGGGAAATGTAACAAACTATTATTGTTTTTCATATATTCCAAATAAAACTATTCTTTTGTCTCCTTATATATTTGTGTGTTCCTAGATTTTTTATCTTCAGCTATGTTGAATGTCAAGTCATTATGTTTATTTTATCTCAATTCTCTTTTTTTCCTATGCATATTTTCTCCAGGAATAGGTAACATGTTTCATTATGTTTTAATGTCATAAAATTGTGTTCGTTACTTTTTTTGTACTCAAACATATAGAGAGTATGTCATTTCTTGCATCTTTACCACCTATCCTTCATACTTTTTCCACAAAGGCCCTTCAAATTAAAATAGTCCGCAAGTCCGCTTGTCAATTTGTATATCACGGAACCGTGGGTGCTCTTTGTAGGCTATGGAACAACAAACTCCCAATTTTTAGCCCGCCAACTCGACAACCCGCGTTCCAAAAACTACCTAAGAATGGAATGAGGGCTTCGTGCAAGTATGGAATGAGGGCTTCGTGCATGCTCTATAAAATCGCATCCCCATACTTTATAAAAGTACATATTTCATATGTATAAAACTAAATATCTACTTTAAAAAATTGCATATTTTCCATGTATAATTTATGCTCTCCAGTAAGCTATAATTTGATACATTTCAATTTCTTGTATCCATGACCCTTGTTTTAAAGAAAACTAATTCGGGAATGCTATTTATTTGGTGTTTTTTTTCCACCGCTCTATGTAACAGACATTGGTACTATATTTATTTTTCTTTTGTCCACCACCATATGTAAAACCTATGTAAAGAAAACTAATTTGTGAATGCTAAAATTTTGGGACACGACCCCTTAAAATTCAAATAGTCCGCAGGTCCCATTGTGAATTTGTATATCACGGAACTCTCGATGATATTTGTAGGACATGGAACAATAGAACCCTGATTTTAAGGTCCCCATCCTGAGAACCCGCGATCCAAAATCTAGCTAAGTATGGAATGAGGGTTATGTCCATGCTCTGATTCGGGAATGCTAGTTTTTTTTCTAATTTTATGTGTTCCTAGATTTTTATCTTCGGCTATGTTGAATGTGAAGTCATTCTGTTTATTTTATCTCAATTCTCTTTTTTTCTGATGCATATTTTATCCTGCCTGGTCATTTACAAAATTAAGTATGACATAAATCACTCACTCAAATTTGAGATATCATATTTCACACACACACACACACACACACACACACATATATATGTTTCTTTAAATTTCCAAGAATATGTAACACGTTTTAGTATTTTTTAATATAAATGTCATAAAATTGTGTTCACTACTTTCTTTCTACTCAAACGTATAGAGAGTATGTCATTTCTTGCATCTTTACCAGATGTCCTTCATATTGTTTGCCACAAAGGCCCTTAAAATTAAAATAGTCTACAAGCCTGCTTCTCAATTTGTATATCACGTAACTCTGGTTTCTCTCTGTAGGCCATGGAACAACAGAGGCCCAATTTCCAGCCCGACAACCCACGATCCAAAAATTGCCGAAGTATGGAATCAGGCCTCCGTGCAAGTATGTAATGCGGACTCCGTCCTTGCTCTATAAAATTTCATCCCTATAATTTTTTAAAGTAGATATTTGCTATGTATAGTTTATGGTCTCCACGAACCTATAATTTCATAAATTTTAATTTCTTGTGTCGATGAGCCCCTGTATTAAAGAAAAATAATTCGGGAATGCTATTTATTTGGACTTTTTCTCGACCACCCTATGTAACAGACATTGGTACTATACTTTTTGTCATTTTCTCCACCAGCGTATGTAAAACCTATGTAAAGAAAACTAATTCACGAATGCTAAATTTTTTGGACACGAGCCCCTTAAAATTCAAATAGTCCACAAGTCTGATTGTCAATTTGTATATCGCAGAACTTTCAGTGCTATTTGTAGGACACGGAACAACAAAATCTCTATTTTCAGGTCCCCACCCCGAGAACCCGTAATCCAAAAACTGGCTAAGTCGAGAACCCGCTCTTTTAAAGAAAACTAATTCTGGAATGTTATTTTTTTCATACTTTTGTCCACCAGCCTATGTAATAGATGTCAGTACTATTGTTTTTGTTTTTTTGTCCACAGGCATAGGTAAAAAGGAAAACTAATTAGGGAATGCTAAACTTGTTTTAATTAATTGTAAATGATTTTATTGATAGAAAGATAAGTTATTGAGTTTATTATTTCAATTTCGTCATTCGACATGAGCCCCTTCAAATTCAAATAGTCAGCAAGCCCGATTTTCAATTTGTATATCGCGGAACTCTAGGTGCTATTTGTAGGCCACTGAACAACAGAAGCCCAATTTTCAGCACGCAACTAACACCCCGCGATCCAAAAATACAAATAGACCGCAAAACAACTTGTCAATTTGTATATCATGGAACTCTTGGTGCTATTTGTATCCCACAGAACAACAGAAGCCCAATTTTCAGCCCGCAACCCCAACATTTTTCAGCTCTATATATCTACTTACTCAAATTACATATTTGATTTTTGTAGGCCACGAAATGATAGAAGCCCAATTTTCAGCGTGGCAGCCTGAGAACCCGCGATCCAAAAATTCAAATTGTCCGCAAGACCACTTGTCAATTTGTATATCGCGGAACTCTCGATTCTATTTGTAGGCCACAGAACAACAGAAGCCTAATTTTGTGCCTGCTAGCCCGACAACCCCCATTCTCTATATATCTACTTAATCAAATTACATATTTGGTATCTATAATTTATATTGATGCTAGTTTTTTTGTAACATATGTACACCCTTAAATTTGAAATAGTCCACAACTCCAATTGTCAATTTGTATGTCGCAGAACTCTGGGTGCTATTTGTAGGGCACAGAACAACATAGTCTGATTTTCAGTGCGCCGGCCCGATAACCCGCGATCCAAAAAACTGCCAAGTATGGAATCTCTAAATAGTCTATAAGATTGCTTGTCAATTTGTATATCGCGGAACTCTCGGTGTTATTTGTAGCCCACAGAACAATAGAAGCCCAATTTTCAGCCCAACACCCCGATAACCCGGAATGAAGCTCTCGTGCATGCTCTATATATCTACTTAATCAAATTACATATTTGATATGTATAATTTCTCCTGTCCACGAACCTATAATTTCATATATTTCAATTTCTTCTGTCCAGGAGACCTTGTTTTAAAGAAAACTAATTCGATATTTCTATTTTTTTTATGCTTTTGTCCACGAACCTATGTTATAGACGTTGGCCCTTAAATCTCAAATAGTCCACAAGTCTGATTGTCAATTTGTATGTAGCAGAAATCTAGGTGCTATTTGTAGTGCACAGAACAACACAAGCCCAATTTTTTGTCTGCTAGCCCGACAACCCCCATGCTTTATATATCTACTTAATCAAATTACATATTTGGTATCTACAATTTATGTTGATGCTAGTTTTTTTGTAACATACGTATGTCCTTAAATTTGAAATACTCCATAACTCCAATTGTCAATTTCTATGTCGCGGAACTCTGGGTGTTATTTGTAGGGCACAAAACAACAAAGTTTGATTTTCAGCGCACTAGCCCGATAACCCGCGATCCAAAAAACTGCCAAATATTGAATCTCTTTCCCATACTTTATAAAAGTACATATTTCGTATCTATACAACTAAATATCTACTTTATAAAATTACAAATTTCATATGTATAATTTATGATGTCTAGGAACCTATAACTTGATAAATTTCAATTTCTTTTATATCCACCAGCCCTTGTTTTAAAGAAAACTAATTCACAAATGCTAATTCTTTTGTGTTTCCATGTACTTCAACTTCCTTCCCACCTATCTGTACTCGGTCTCATTTATTCCCATTCCAACCTGGCAGGGACTACACTGCCATGCAACACTTGTTTAAGTGTGTATGCATTAATAAAGGTGTAATGAAGTTTGAAAAGGGGAAAGGAGGTCAAGGTTTTTTTTCTTTCCCATTCCAATGTGTCACAATAGAAAAGTTGTGAAATGAAATAGTACCACTTAAAATCATTGTTCACCATATGAAGTGACTTCAAAAAAATGTTTTAGAACTATCTAAGTGTGTATTAGTACTAATAAAGGTGAAAATGAGTTTTAAAAGGGAATTTTAGAAGGTCAAGAGACATAGTGTAATCATTGTATGAGTTTAAATGCCATATTGGCTCAAGAAAGTGATTAAGTTCCCTCCTGAGACCAAATATATGACATTTTGGAGATATTTTAATGATATTTTAATGAAGCATGCCATCATACAAGTGATGAATAAACCCCTTTGTGGCATTTTACCTTTGTTTTTAAGGAATAGTTGATGACATAGGTGAAGTAATATGTTATTTCCATTCTCTTTCTCCTTGGAAATAGTTTTTAATGTAATGGGTAGTAAGAAAAACCCTTGAGACAGATCTAAATCTACACAACTATTGGATCTCATTTCTATTATTTGTCAATGTGGAGGAATTTTTGCGTAAATCATGCTCAAGTATGTTGTACTTATGAAATAAAATCTTCCAACCATTAATGGTGATCTTATTGTGTCCATTTAAAATTAATGGGTCTATTTTAAATGCCCAAATTTTTTTTTATTTGGAATCTACATCCATGGGAAAGAGTTCATAAACAAACTTCTATTAACTACAAATCCATTTTTCTAAAGTTATTTGTTATGAAAAATTGGATTACGATGACTATGGTTTAGAAGATCATTTCTATGGTCAAAAACTCTTGAATCCTCACATACTTATCTTCTTGATCACTCCCCAAAACTAGAAATAAAATCTCTCTTTTTATTTTTTAAACCTACATCAATGTTATATTCTTGAATCATGTCCTGTGCATTCCAAAAGGATATTTGATTCCTTGAGGCTAACCCTCTGATCTAAAAGTTAGCTCGATGATGTAGAGTGGTGAAAGAACATGTTAGTTATGTGAACATGTCATTTGGTTAATCTCAAATATATATAGGAAAAAGACTTAGCTTGATGATATAGAGTGGTGAAAGATCATGTTATGTATGTGAACATGTTGTTTGGTTAATATAGAATATATAGGAAAAAGGTTGACTGTTTTCTAAGTGAGAATTCTAAATATTATATAATTTGGATTTTTTTAGGCAATCATCATCGGAATCTAGCTATAGAATTTTTAGTCAATTGCAATTTTTTATTGTTGAAATTGCATTTTTTAATGCATAATTGAATTCAATGCCCCTTTAAAATCCCTATTACATATGGATTGTACAATCTCAACAAAATGATTCCACAATCTCTCTACACGACTTATCTGTATTGGATTTTACTAAGTTTATTATTTCATTTAGCAGAGTAATTTTTGCAAGCATTTGAAATGGTGTTGCATCAATCAGAACTCCATGAGAAAATTAATAACAAATTATTGTTCCATGAGCCATGCATACAACTAAATTCTCACAATAACTATATATATTAGAATCGGTACAGAATGAAGTAATCCAAGCTTATTGATCTAAAATATATGAGAAATACTGACTGAGTGAGTGAGGTATCAACTCACTTCAGCGAATACCTCACAAATAACACAGGAAGAGAACACTATTTAAATGCACAAGTGACATTTGTCAGCTAGAAAAGGTGGTGATGCTTTTTTCCGTCTGTTTCTTCAGCTTCCTCTTTGGATTCCTTCTTCTCGTGATCCTCATGAAAACTGTAACCCCCTTCTCCCACTGCAGCTACTGCTACAACCTCCTCCTCAATCTTGTTCCTACACGCGTTCTCTGGAACCTTCTTTTCTTCGTGCTTCTCGTGCTACACATCGTTACAAAAACAATTCCTCATAATTCAAAGCTCTGTAAAAACAAAAAATCAGTTGACCTGATCACATAGGATAAGCATGAGAGTCATTGCCTATATGATCAAAAAAGATTAATTACTACAATGGAAAGTAATATTTATTCATATGTAATTTGTTTTTTGAAAAACAAATAGTTAGAATGAATATGTATAATGAACTATCTATGCAATTATAGTTTCAATTTTATAATTATAGTTTCAACCATATTGAACTTTGTAATTTATAAAAACAAACATGATGACGATAACCATATTATAACAAACATAAACAACATCTAAAATACACATTTATATTCCCTATCTAACATTATCTAATTATATATACCTCTAGCACATATAAACATCATTAATTATCTAGCACACATATCTAATAATTTAACAGGGCATCATCATTGTGATCACATATAACAAAATACAAGCATTTTATAACATCATCATCACATACATCTAACAAGCATCATTTAACATACACATCTATCAAGCACATTTAACATTAAACATATCTAACATGACATAAAAATGTACACATCAACATCAACATATTATAAATTAATTAAGTATATCATCATGATCAACAGGAAAAATTCACATCTAATGAACAATGCTATAACATACACATCTATTAAGAACATTTAACATCTAAAGCTAACATGACCTAACAATATACACGTCAACATCAACATATAAATTAAGTACATCATCAACATGATCAATAGAAAAAAAAAACCACACACACACACACATATATATATATCATGGACAAGTCAAAAAAATGCTATAACATATCTGTTCTAACTGATGGCATAATATGCATATCTACAACAGTAGTGGAGGCCTGGTCTGTAGTGGAATATGATGGATGATGAATAGGTCCTTCCTGCTCATTTAGGTGAGGTGAAAGAGGAGGATGAGGAATATGTGTTGCCTCCTCATGATCTGGGTGAGGTGAAGGAGGATGAGCAGGAAGTGGATAAGGATGATCATGACCACCCTCATCAATCGATGGAGTATTGGATGAATGGGTTGTACTGGAAGAAGAGTTGTGCCTATCATCGGGCACCCTCCTCACTGCTAGTAGCTTGGAAACTCCGACGATATGACGCATAAGAGGCATAAAATCACGTGGCATCTCCATACAAAACTCCAAGAGTGTAGGATCTTCTCTGATGTCTCGCATCAGGGCAGGGAAGACTCCCACCTCAATCAAAAGTGCAGAGAGTCGGTCTCCCAACTCCAACTTGAATCTGGTATTGGGCTTACGACACATGTCCTCAGGTATCTGCACTTGAGGACCCTGACCCGTCATGGCCTCATGCGTCATCTCCTCATCAACATTTGTTGGGGGAGGAGGCACATCCCCAATGAAAGTGCCAATATCTACAACATATATAGTACATAAC
>ML817360.1:96991-117498 GCA_009831015.1 Picea engelmannii
GGATTAATGGGATAGGCTAGTCATGGCTATTGGGAGTAATACAACACATTAACACTTGAAGACATGGTTGCATCTCTGCTATCATAGGAAAGGAGACATAAGAACATGGAAGGATCAACCAAACATTCCTTAGTGGTGATACCGATTGACATAGGTAAAATTAGATTCTCTAGTCGATGGTCTAAGTCGAAGGGTAAATCTAAATCCCTGATTCAGTTGATGAGAAGACGTTAGAAGTGTGGTAAAGTTGGGCATTACAAAAGGGATTGTAAGTCAAAGGCTAGTGAGAAAACGCAGGGATATGATGGAAATCAGTCGACTAAAGATCCATATAAAAGAGACATGTATCTGTCATCGAATAATACATAATCAGAGCATGATGTTTGGTTGATCTACTTAGGTGCATCTTTTTGTATGACACCTCACAAGGAATGGTTTTGTGAGTATGAGAAATATGAGGGAAGATATGTATTCTTGGGGGATGAATCAAAAACCAAAATTGTTGGATGAGGAAGAGTTCGACTGATGCTACAAGATGGGAGGTGTAAAATCCTTCCAAGTGTTCTAGATATTCTGGTTTTAGTGAGAAATATAATATATGTCAGTAAAATGAGTGATGTGGGGGTGCACACTCTATTTCAGAAGGATACATGAAAAATGGTATTGATGAAAGAAGTTCATATTGGAACCATGTACATGTTGATGGGGAATGTTGAATCAATGGAATGCAACAACATTGCTATCCTTGAGGTTGACTAGACTTGAAGTAACTCAATTGAAACCAAATCAACTATAATCGACTCAACTATTTCTCATCGAATTGACCCAACCATGTTATGGCAGCAGAGGATGGGACATATTGAAGAAAAATGTCTTCATGCTATGCACAACAAAGGTATGGTAAAATATTTTCCAAATTGTAAGTTAGAAGTCAATTTTTGTGAACATTGCATATATGGAAAAAACAATCATGTGAGATTCACATTTGGAGCTACAAGGGAAAAAGGGATTCTGGAATTGATACATGGTGATGTGTTTGGGATTGTATTGGTCCCATCACTATGTGGATCTCTATATTATGTTTCCTTCATAGATGATTTATCTAGGAAGACATTGTTATGTTTCCCGAGGAAGAAATATAATATTATCAGCAAGTTCAAAGAGTTTAAATATCTTGTGGAAAACTAGACAGAGAAAAATATCAAGGCGATGAGAACTGAAAATGGAGGTGAATTATGTTGTAAAGAGTTTGAGCATTGCTGAAAGCAATATGGAATAACATGCAAAAATACCACACCATACATCCCATAGCAAAATGGAGTTGCTAAGAGAATGAATAAAACGTTAATGGAAAAGGCGAGGAGTATGCTTAGTAGTGTTGGGTTCACACAAGAATTTTGGGAAGAGATAGTTGAAACTGCATGATATTTGGTAAATAGGTCTCCTTCATCAATTATAGTAGACTCAACTCCACATGAGGTATGGTTTGGAAATAAGTCACAGCTTTCACATCTCAGAGTTTTTTTGTTGTGATTCATTTGTGCGTGTTCCCAAGGAAAGGAGGAACAAGTTGGATACAACAAACACATGTATTTTCATTAGGTACAAGGATGGAATGAAAGGATATAAGTTGTGGGATTTGGTATTGAGTAAAATGGTTTATAGTCGAGATGTGATCTTTAGGGAAGTCAGAGGAACTTCCAAGATTGAAGAGGCTGGAATGAAGAAAGAACCAAAGAAACTGGTATTTGATCTAAGGAACGAAGAACATGATCCAGACAAGTCGACTGAATCAGATGAAGAGGTGGAACAACTGAATATGGTAGTAAGGAGGTCTGAAATAATAAGGAAACCGATTGAAAGGTATAGTCTTCTTGATTTTCATTCAACATTTTTGTTATCTTCCACTGATGATGAGCCCAAGTGAGTCCGGGAGGCAGTCGACTTGATAGAGGGTAAACTCTGGAAGGATGTCATGGTTGAAGAAATGGAATCCTTTCACAGGAATGAGACATGGGATTTGTTCAAAATACCTAATGGAAAGAAATTCCTTGCTAGAAAGTGGGTGCTCAAGGATAAGTTGAACACAACAGGTCAAGTCGAGAAGTTCAAAGCTTCACTAGTAGAAGAAGGGTATGCCCAAGTCGAGGGATTCGACTTTGGTAAGATTTTCTCTCCTATTGCAAAATTAACTTCTATTAGAGTAATGATGTCTCTAGCTGCAACATTTGATATTGAGATAGAGAAAATGGATGTAAAGATAATGTGCCTAAATGGGGACCTAAAAGAAGAAATCTCCATGAAATAGCCTAAAGGATTTGCAATAAAGGGAAATACAGAGCTGGTGTGAAAACTGAAGAGATCCCTTTATGTTCTAAATAAATCATGAAAGACGTGGTACCAAAAGTTTGACACATACATCCTTAGTTTGGGATTTGTGAGAAGCAAAGTTGATCACTATATATATATATATATATATATATATATATATATATATATCAAGAAAGAAGGCGGACGTTTCATATATGTAACTGTGTATGTCAATGACATGTTGTTGGTTGGAAACAACATGGTTGCAATAAAGAAGGCGAAGATGAAACTATCCTCCAATTTCTACATGAAGGATCTCGACGCCGCTAACTTCACTATGAGAATAGAGATTAAGAGAGATCGGACAGTAAGAAAACTTTAGTTAAATCAAAGGAAATATATTGAAACAATCTTAAAATGTTTCAACATGCACGAGTGAAAACTAATCAAGGTACCTATTAATGTAGGGGGGAAACTTACTATTGAGTAGTGTCCAAAGACACAGGGAGAAATAGAGGACATGGCACATGTTCCCTATGCTAGTGATGTTGGTAGTCTGATGTATGAAATGGTATGCACTCGACTAGATATTTCCCATGCAGTGTGAGTATTGAATAGGTACATGTTGACACATAGGAAAGATAATTGCTTTTTTGTCAAGAGAGCATTCATGTACTTGTGTGGCACAACAAAGTATGCAATCTATCACCAAGGGAAACCTGAAACTAGTAGAGAAGTAAAAGTACATGTTTTTGTCAACTCCAACTAGGCTGTATATCTTGATCAGAGAAGGTTGACCAATTGATATGTGTTTAGATTGTTCAGTGGAGCAATCAGTGGGATGAGTAAGAGATAGGCAGTTGTATCCTTGTCGACAATAGAAGATAATACATGGTAGCCATCCATGCAATAAAATAAGTCATACGGTTGCATAGACTATGCTCAGAGATTGGGTTTGAACAATAAGCTATGAGGATAAATTGTGACAGTCTGAGTGCAATTTTCTTGGCAAAGAACCCAACTTACCTTTCTAGGATGAAGTATATTGATGCACAATACCATTTCATGAGGGACATGGTGGAAAAAAAGGAGGTGTTATGGGAGAAGATACACACTTTGAAAAACATAAAAAACTTTTTGACCAAGTCTATGAGTGTTGTGAAGTTCTCTTGGTGTAGAGAGGAAATGGGCATTGTTTCATTGGGTTAGTGAATAGAGTTCACGTTCTCCTGTATTAGCAAAGAAGACAACAAGTGAGAGAATGTTGGGTTGTTATATTCTTTGTAGTGGAAGAATAGTGTAACCCACTAGCTAGTCGAGGTGGATCGATTGGGTGGGTGAATGTTCAACTGGATGGATAAGTCAAGTCGATAGATAATTCGAAGGTCAAATTGGTCGAGTGGCAGGCGACTAGAAGACTAACTAGAGGTCAACAAGTTGTTGACTAGTTCACAGTTGACTGAAGTTAGACTAGTAGTCGACTGTAATAGAATCCCAAGATTTGCAAGATTGCAATCAATTATCTTCATGTATTTGCAATCTATAATTGTTTTTGGTGTCAACATCAATTCATTTCCTTATAATTGTATATAATTTTTTCATGCAATGTTGTATACAAAGTTGACATTTTCATGGGTTGTCAATGTACCACTTATTTACAAGGAGGTCAAAGTTTCTATTCTAATGTGTCACAATAGCAAAGTTGTGAAATGAAATAACACCACTTAAAATCATTGTGCACCATATAAAGTGACTTCAAAAAAAGGTTTTAAGAACTATCTAAGTGTATATTGAGTACTAATAAAGGTGAAAATGAGTTTCAAAAGGAAGAAATGAGGTCAAAGGCTCTATTCTTTCCAACTCCAAATGAATGCTACAACCAAGTTTGATATAAAACAATAGTACTAAAAGATCCAACAATAGTACTAAAATCTCCAAATCAACTCTAAACTTAGCAACAAATTTGGTAGAAGATAAATTAGTTAAATAGAAGCTTCTATGTTGATAGAATCTCACAAAATCATAAAGCCAATTTTCTCATTGATTGAGGTGAAATTTATTGTAGTTCATTTTTTGGGTTCATGTATCTTTCCGAATAATCCATCAATTGCCAAAATTTCTCACTATAAAATATTGGAGGTTCAAATCAGTGAGAGATTCAAGAGGAAAAAATAGAGTAAGGAGGCCATTAAAGGTTGAAGATCTACCTGCAATCCCACTTTTTCTGCACAAAGAAAGTAATTCTTCTTAATCCATCATTCTTATTTTCTCTACATGTCGAAGAGGCTTATTGTAATCATTGTATGACTTTGAATACCATATTGGCTTAGGAAAGTAACTTAGTTCCCTCCTAAGACTTGGTATGCTACATTTTGGAATATAATTTAATGAAAGATGTCATAGCACAAGTGGTGAATCAACCCCCTTATAACATTTTAACTAAGCTTATAAGGAATGGTGGAGGACAGAGGTGAACTAACCCTCATTGCCATTTCCTTTCTTCTTGGAAACATTTTTATGTAATGGGTAGTAAGAAAAAACCAAAACCTGGCTAAATCAACTCAACCCTTGAATCTCATTTCGATTATTTGTTAGAGTTGAGGATTTTTTTCATAAATTAGACTCAAGTATGCTTCACTTATAAAATAAAATATTCTAGTGGTTGTGTCTATTTACTTCATGAATATACATTTAAAATTAAGGAATTTAATTTTAAATGTGTTTTTTGGAATCTACATTCGTAGAAAAAATTCATAAACAAACTTCTTATAAATTAAGAAATTTAATTTTAAATATTTTTTTTAATCTACATTTATAAGAAAAAATTCATAAACAAACTTCTATAAATTAAGGAATTTAATTTTAAATGTTTTTTTTAATCTACATACATGAGAAAAAAATTATAAACAAACTTCTATTAACTGCAAATTCATTTTTCTAAAATTATTTATTATACAAAATTAAATACGTATGATTGTGGTTTAGAAAATCATTTCCATGACAAAAAAAACTCTTGAATCCCCACACTAATATCTTATTGATGACTTCCAAAAACTTGAAATCAAATCTCTTTTTTCAGTTTTTAATCCTACATCGATACTATGCTCTTATAATATATTTTATTGATGACTCCCAAAAACTTGAAATCAAATTTTATTGATGACTGCCAAAAAAAATTTACAAATATTTGTCCAATGCCAAGTTAAAAAATTTACAATTTTTTGTCCACTGTCAAGTAATAAGTGGTAGCTAGATAGCTACACAAGGATGCAGGTATAACAAGGGAATTATGACAGTGACGATGGTATATGTGTTGTCACTTTGGTTGGGAGGAGTGTCTTTTTATATAGCAGTATGAGTACTCTATAAGTTACATTAGTAAAGGAATACGGTTGTTAATGTTTTCAATCCAAAAATATATATGAACTTTTTTGTCGCTTTATTATAAAACGTTGTTAAAATAGTCGATCCCAGGAGAATTTGCCGCATGAAATTCTACGCTCTCCTCTCTATTTTCCCTCTAACTGTATTTAAAGGTGCTCACTCATTTTCCTCTTACATGGCTTGTCTGGATTTGACTAATTTTTGAATTTTTGCAGAGAATTTTTGCAAGCGTTTGAAACGGTGCTGCAGCTATCAGAACTGCATGTGTACACTAATAACAAATTATAGTTCCATGAGCCATGCATACGACTAAATCTTCACAATATCTATATATATTAGAATCAGTACAGAACGAGGTAATCCAAGCTTATCGATCTAAAAGATATGAGCAAGACTGAGTGAGTGAGTGACGTATCAGCTGACTTCAGCTTGATCTAAATCTCATAACAACATCACACCAAATCCAAATAACAGAGGAAGAGAACAGTATTTAAATGCACAAGTGACACTGGTCAGCTAGAAAAGGTGGTGATGCTTTTTTCCGTCTGTTTCTTTAGCTTCCTCTTTGGATTCCTTCTTCTGGTGATCCTCATGAACACCGTAACCCCCTTCTCCCACTGCACCTGCTCATGCAACTTCCTCCTCAATCTTGTGCCTGCGGGCGTTCTCTGGATCCTTCTTTTCTTCGTGCTTCTCGTGCTGCACATCGTTAAAAAACAATTCCTCAGAATTCAAAGCTCTGTAAAAATAAGAAATCAGTCGACCTGATCACATAGGATAAGCATGGGACTCATTGATCAAAACATATTAAAGAAAATAGATCTGAAAATTAAGATATAAGAAAAGGATGCTATATAGATAATACCAATGCAAAGCCTCCGGTAGCCACTGCTCCCGTTCCACCCAAATGCTCSATATGCTTCTSRTGTTTCTCCTCCTTCAACGCCTTCTCGTGATCAACAGACTGAGCATTCSCYGCACCATACGTATCTGCGCTCTGGGGCACCTGYTCGTCACCATCTTCCTTGCGGTGGAACAGATGGTGGTGCTGTTTTTCCTGAGACATCTTCTCCAAACAAAAATTTCACAATTCTTCGAAAATTTAATAGAAATGGTTTTAGCAGAGCAGAATCCAGACGAGGTGTGAGAAATGAGATAGATATGGGTTGTTTATATAGCCTTTGCTGAAGCGGCAAGTTGAGAGTGAGTTGAGCCGAGGCGGTGCCTCTCTCCCAATCATAATTTTTTTATTTTTCAAACTCTCATGATCGAAGGAAAGCGACAAAATGAGTAAACACTGACATATACGTTCATTCAAATCCCAGCCTGGGGAGGTTTGTTGTGGTCAGTAAATGGTTCCGTGAGTCATAGCGTGTTAGAGTACGTTTTATTACGCAAATCCATCTCCACGGAATATGTGCAACAACATTGACTATCTATCGATTTGAAAAAGTAAATGTCGATGCTCACTTTTCTAGACGTGGCGGAGCGGGTGAGATAAGCATGTCTACTAAGTCTATCATGGACTAATAAATTAGAATAACTCCTTTCCACTCATAGGTGCATGGAAAAACAATCGTTACATCTCCCCCTTTGTAACTAGAAAACTCATTAGCTTTTTCAAAGCGAATCGTACACTTACACTTAAGAAAACGTGAGTTACACTCAACTAAAAGATATTGAGCATGACAAAGCCAATAATTAAAATATACTTAGTGTAAGTCTCTAAACATACCTAAAGATACTCTTTTTGGACTACGCTTCTTCACCTAGAGCGTACCCATACTTCATTCTAGGCTACTAGCAAGTCACATTCCTACTCTAGTGCAACTCTTGTATACTTAGACAATTGTTAACAATCTTTACACTTAGTCATATTTAAGCATACATCCATGAACATGAGAAGCCAAGACAACAACAGTGACCCAACTCTATCCATCGAATCCACCTCAAAGCAGCACACGTCCTCCCATGTGGAGCAACTTGGCTCCTTGAGGAACCTAACCCCTCTTCATCTAAATCTGTCTCAGAATCGTACAACTCTTTTTGATCTCCTTGTCTTCCAAATCCTCCTTCCTTGGTTGTGCACCCTTGCTCTCTTATAGGGACTCCAAAGGTCACCATCGCGAACCGTTGCGCCCCTTCGTGAACCCATGTGTCCAAACGAATCATCGCGCCCCTTCACGAACCTGATCACCCAAATGAATCATCACACCCCTTCATGGACCCAGTTTTCCAAACAAACCCATGCGTTTGTCAATTGTCGTACCCCTTGGAACCAACGCGCCTCAACCTTGGTGTGCCCCTCTTGCCAACACACCCCAACCTTGGTGTGGCCCTCTTGTCGACGCGCCCCAATCTCTTGGTCACTTCATACTTGGAAAATCCCCTTGGCGTGTTCGCACGCCCAATACGTCCACTTTACCAACTTGGGTTCCAGTACGACCCCAAGTTCTGTTTCCTTGAGGATTTGGGCAAGGGTCTTTGCACCCATCTAAACAAAGACCTTACATCCTCCCCCACCTCAAGTCATTGTCGTCCTCAACAACATCCACAAAATATGTGATCTCCAAGTCTCTGCCCAAACTCGTGCCTCCACTGCAACTAAGTTTGTTGGAAACCCCAAGTTTCATGCCAACTAGAAACCCCAAATTCTATGAATTTGAAAACCTCAAGTTTCCCTGCGAAGTGGAAACCCCAAGTTTCCACAAACGAACCAAATTGTGTTGCACCCAACTCTACACGATATGTTTCCTAAGTCAATGTGATTGCTTCACCCAGCTCCAAGGATGAAATTCACCCAACTCGGTTGCACTCTCTTGTTGCAATGTTCCTACCTTGTTGTTGTTCAGTTTTGTTGTTGTTGTCGCTTCCTTCTACAACTGACTATTTCCCACTTCACTTCAAACGTAAGTGTTGAACTTGTTATCTCTCCAAGAGTCCTTCTCAGGTTGTATCTCGAAGAAGCCTGGTAACTTGAAGTGTAATTGTTTTTGTGTTTATGTGTGGATCAAATGGGATAACTGACCTATTGGATTGGTATCAAGGTAGTCAAATGTATATAACCAAACGAGACAATGCTTTCAAGAATTAATAATCAGATAGGTAACTTAGCTGGTGGATGAAAAAAGCTATGCTTATTAACTAGAACACACATGTGATGGGTCAGATAAGATAGTGTAGATTACTATTAAATCAAGCTTATGAACTGACAAAATGAGATAACAGACATTTAGCAGTTGAAACAAACTTGAATCAAAGTACAGAAAGAGAAAGGCAATGGCAATCTGACATCAATAATGAAATAAAACTGTAATTTGTATTATATATCTGAAAGTCTAGTACAATAGTATCAAGGTCTCTCTATCTAGACTTGAACCCCTGGTTCATCAAAAGTTTGTGGCTTTATAGCCTTTACATCAGATATCCAGATCCTAGAATACTGGATCAAATTTACTTGAAATAGAAAGTCAAAAAACCGATACAAGAGAATAGGAGAAGATCCTATAAAATAGGTCAACTCCTTATCTCAAGTGGTCTTCATGTCCTTCAAAATGTTCGACAGGTGTAGTAAGCCTTCCGAGGCTGATGGATCTTCATAAGATATGAGATAAGTCGAAATTGCCACTTTTGGAAAAAACACAGTTTTTTGCCCAAAAAATAGGTAACCAATTCAACCTTTCCACATTGCTAGGAACCTCCAAAATCAAAACAGAACCTTGATAATGATGACTTTAATTATTATCTATCATTTGGGACTGTCCTTGAGGCATTTGGATAAGAAAAACTTGGATCTGTGCGAAAACAATGCCTCTCTGTCCTGTTTGTGCTTTCAGTGGCTAAGAGAGGCAAAATCTGAGCTTGTTAGCCACCGAAAGATCCTCTTTCGGTGGCTAATGAACAATTGAAATGTTTGCCTAAGCCACCAAAAGTCCTCTTAGTGAAAATTAACAAAATTGCAAAATACCTTTTGTCTTAGCTTTAAAATACTTCAGGGCTAATCTTCTGAAGCCTCTATGTCTTGAGCAGGTTCTAGAATGGTTGTAGAATTGTTGGTTACCTCTGGATCATTCAAATGGATGGCTGCATTTTCTAGGGTTTCAAGATCAACAGATGTTTGAGGCTGAGGTCTTGAAGGCATGGCTCGCAACCTCAATAACCTAACCTTTTTCTTCAAATGCTTAGCTAATCTCCACAACTTATGATTGTCCTTTATGATCCTTGTCTTCTTCTTCTTTTCCTTTACACTTTCAAGTGCCAATCTTTCCAAGGCTGCACTGGTTTTTGTGAAATTCTTTGATAGAGTCTCATATCTGGCCTTTATCACCCTCTCCAACACTTCCTGTTGTGCTATTTTCTCTTTGAGTTTTTTAATCTTCTTTGATCTGTTCTGCTTCCTTTTGTTGCTAAATGTTTCACCTTTTTCAAGACTTGTGAACATCTCAGGCTCTGGTGCTTGCTTCATGGAAAACTCTATATTTTCATCAACAAGGATTTCTTCTTTTTTTGGTTCTTCATCTGAATCTAAATATGGCAAATTTAGAAAGTTTGTCTTCTTTGGTGCAACCTGCTCTATGACTTCATTAAAATCCATCTTCCTCTTTGCTTCCTTAGGCTTCGAAGATGGAGTATCTTGCTTAGATGCCACTGGAGAGATATCTCTCCTATTCCTTTTCCCACTCCTGGGAGTAGAGAACTTCTTTGAAAAAGATCTCTTTTTATCCTCTCGCTGTAGATCTGTCTGAAACTCATTCCAAAATAATAAGTGGCCCCAATCCTTGTTCCTTCTCTGCAGTAGCTCACAAATCAATACCTTGATCAAGCCATGATGAGACAATCTACCTTCCACCTTGTTGGGTTTGGCTTTAACTTGATGAGCCATCTTAGTCAGGATCCTGTGAAGATAATAAGGCAGATTGAGTGGGCTCCTACCAGTGAAATGGTTCATGAGTTTAAAGTGATATATCATCACCCTATTGTATCTACCTTCACAAGTTATATAAACAAGGATGGCCTTTAACAAGTGTTGTCATTTCTCTTCAAGAAAAGACATAGGAATGTCTTTCTTCGATATCAAACACTTGTGCTTTGGTTTCAAGTAGGACCTAAATTCAACATCCTTTGTAACAGTGGTTTTGAACCAGTTTTCTCCAGTCCTTGGAAGCTCTGTCACTTCAGCTATGAGGGCTTCATCCACCTGGAATTCATCTTGGCCAATGACTACTTTTCTTCCATCAAAAGTCAGAGAAAAAGTTTCTTCCACCTACTGGTGAGAGCTCTACAATGTTTCACAAAATTTGTAACAACCTGCATCCTTGAAGTGCTGACACACCTATGGGTTTGATTCCAGGTAACAAATATCATCAAGCTCCTTCCTCAAAGTTGGTCCTCCTCTCTTCATTTGTTGGAATGCTCCTGTACACCTGCAATTGGAAATTGGGGCTTGGAGGGAGACCACACAACGCAAAATTAGGGAGGTTTGGCTCAGTTGCGACAGAGACAAGAAATATGGGATATGCATTAAGGAAGGACCTGATTACAAGGGATGTGAGAGGGAAATTTAAGATTTGAAATAATCATGATTGGTAAACTCGAAAGATAGGAAGTACACAACCACGTGATTTTATGAAATAGAAGTTTAAAAAAGATTTGATATATCACACCGAGATAAGATCCATGTCTTCAATCGAACTTCCTACTATCTTTCAGGTGGCTAATTGCAATCATATAAACTAACTTCTATCGATTCGGGCACGTGATGAGACTTATTGACAGTTTCCAAGATTTTGTGATTTCGGTGGCTAAAATAGCCCCGAATTTCGGGTTTAAGCTGCCGAAAGATAGGGCTTTCAGTGGCTTAGAAGCACTTTTGGAGAGGCACTTAGCCATAGAAACCTGTAATTTGAATTTTTTGAAATAAAAACCAAATCCAATGTTTTTCGATCTTTATTACAAACATAAGGCTCTAAAAAATGAACCTTAAAAAATTTAGAAATGTGTTTTTCAATGACTTCCTATCACCTAAATGAACAAATTTGACCGTGTTATTTTAGGAGATAACATATGGCTCCTTCTGGGGATGAAAGCCTCCCTATGAGGTTTCAAGAACCTTTATTGACTCAATAGCCTTCCTATCACCTAAGACTCAAAACTAACTTGACTCAGTATTCCATTGGGCATTGAGTTATTTTGACACACAAACTAAAAATGAAAAAATTGAAAATAAATATTTACAATAGAGCAAGGCTTGAGAATGCCTCATGAGAAATAAAGTTTGATAAAACGCCCATTGAATGGGCCACCTGTGACTTCTTCACCTTCGAGATTTTGGAGAACAAAACTGTTGTTCTGTTGTACCTGTGCAATAATGAATGGACCTGTCCACAATGCATCGAATTTTCCATGTTTACCTTTCTATTGTCTCGCTGCATCCTACTTTAGAACCAAGTCCCATGTTTTGAATATGTCTCTCTTCACCTTCTTGTCAAAAGTCTCTTTCATCCTTCTTTGATGCAATTATGTTTTTTCCAATAGTTGTTCTCTGACTTGCTGCAACTCCACGAAATGAAGAATCCTTCTGTTAAGATCATTAGGCCTTGAATCTACCTCTTGAAGAAATTTGGCTACTGGTAATGAAAGTTGAATGGGAAAAACAACCTCAGTGCCATATACCAGTTTGAAAGGAGATGTGTCGACTGATTTCTTATTGGTCACTCTGTCATCCCACAAAGCGAAATTCAATTTTGAATCCCTGCCCCTTGTATTCTACTCAAGCAACATTTTAATAATTCTTACCAGACTTTTATTTGATGACTCGGCAAGACCATTGCCTTGTGGATAGTAAGATGTAGAATGCACTAACTGAATCCCCATGTCTTCACATAACTTCACCAAATCTTTATCATTGAATGCAACAGCATTGTCTGTGACTAAGCTTTTTGGGCAGCCAAATCTAGAAAATATGTGATCATATAGGAAATTTATGATTACATTGTGATTGGCATTCCTGGTAGGAATAGCTTCAATCCACTTGGTGAAGTAGTCAATGGCAACTAGAATCCATCTGCATTGATTGCTAGAAGGTGGATGAATTTCCCCTATGAAATCCAAACCCCATTGTTGGAAAGGGCCTGTGACCACAACAAGTTTAAGGGGAAGATATTTCAATTGTTTCTCACCTGCAAACCTTTGACACCTATCACGTGCCTTGACATAAGCACATACATCAGAAAACAAACAAGGCCAGTAATACCTAGCTCTCAAAATTTTGTGAGCAGTGGTTTTCCAATGATGGTGTCCACCACACTCACTGCTATGAAATTTTGTCATAGTCTAGACTGATTCTTCTTTGTTGATGCATCTCAAAAGTACACCTGAGGGATCTTTCCAAAATAACATTTTTTTCATTAATGCAGAATTTAATGGCCTTAAGTTTTAAAGCCCTCACCTGTGTTTTTCTCGTGTCTGGAGGAGTTGTAAGATTCTGCAAAAAATATATAATGTGATTGTACCATTCACAGTCAGCCAAGTGAGAAGATACCTGCAAATCATAAGTGAGTTTCTCTTATGAAATCTGAGGCTGCATGCTTTCTGCATTTACCCCAACAAAATTTATCCCTAGGATTTTACAATTTTCCTCTGCAAGAAGTTTGGCAAGCCCTTGGCCTCTGACACGTTTGACTGGTTTAATCTCAATATCAAATTCAATCATTTTCGCAATCCACTTGCTTCTCTTCCCATCAATGTAAGGCTGGACCAGGACATCTTTCAAAGAACTGGAAGGGACATATGCTATTACCTTGGCCTGTAGTATATAGATCCTGAAAGATTTAAGTGATTTGATTAGTGCATAGGCCTGTTTTTCAATTGGGTCATATTTGATTTCGACATCTCTCAAAACTTTGATGTAAAATGCTACTGGCTGTTCATGCCCATCTTCATTATTTTGTGACAACACTGTTGCAATTGTATCTTAGAGGAAAATGAGAAAATATAAAAATATTTCTCAAAATTTGGGCTAATTAAGACAGGGGCTGTAATAATAGCTTTTTGATAGATTCAAAAGAATGTATGGCTTCCTCTATCCACTTTACTTCAGAATCCTTTCTCAACATGCATGTGATATATTTGGTAAGCTTTGCAAAATTTGTAATAAATCTCCTGATGAAATTTATGGCTCCAAGGAAAGATTGGATATCTTTCTTGGATCTTGGGAGAGACAGTTTCTAAATTGCCTCTACTCTTGCTGGATCGATCTTCACTCCATCCGCACACACAATATGCCCAAGCAACTTACCTTCTCTAAGTGCAAAATGAGACTTCTTTGGATTTAAAGAAATGTCATACTTTCTACATTTCAAGAAAGTATTTCTTAGATTTTTCAAGTGATCTTCATGGTTGTATGAAAAAACTGTGATATCATCAAGGTAAATCAAAACAAATTTGTCTTTTTCCCCCACAAATGCAATGTCGATTTCCCTCTGGAATGTGGCTCCTTCATTCATCAAGCCAAATGGTATTTTTTTGTACATGAATGTACCCCATGGTGTGGTGAAAGTTGTTTTTTATCTATCATCAGGATGGACTAGAATTTGATTGTACCCAGAGAAGCCATCAATAAATGACATGACACTAGCTCCTTAAACTTTTTGCAGAATATGTTCCATTTTAGGCAATGGGTAGTTATCTTTTCTAGAGAATTTTTTTTAAATTCCTGGAGTCTACACAGAGTCTAATATCACCATTTTTATTTCTAATAGGAACAAGGTTGGCAATCCATTCAGAATATCTAAGAGGGATGATGATCTTGGCATCTAGCATTTTTTTTATTTCCTTCTCCATAATAGGCAACAACATTGGACTGAATGATCTGAGTTTCTATTTGAAAGGTTTTGTGTCTTTGTTCAAAGGAATTTTATGTTGTATAATATCTATATTGTATGTCTTCAGGTCACTATACTGCCATGCAAATATATTAGAAAATTCCTTTAACAACTCACCATATTCAGATTTTTGTTTATCAGTCAAATGAGAAGCTAGAGTAACATACTTGGGGTTTTCTTCATTTGCTACATTAAACTGAAACACATCATAATCTTCCTCCTTCTTTTCTAGTTTGATGGAAACATCATTATGATCGAAAAGTCTCTCTAAAGGAACCAAACCTTTAGGGATACGGTTGGTAGAGAGATGCACAATTTCATGGGCTCCAATTTTATTTCTGAATTTAGGCTTTTGAGTCTCTTCATCATGCTCATTTTCTTGATCAATCTGTAAATATGAAAACTCATCTATCACTCCTAAAAACCTGCTTAGCTCTGCATCATCCTCAAATACTTTCCATAATTTAACATTATCAAGTAAAGAAGGCCTGTACTTTACCTGAATTTCATAATTTAGCTTTGGTGGCAAAGGAGGTATAAAAGTACTAGCTAAAACAGCCAATGAATCAACCAACTGATTCATGGCCCTAGGAATATATGAGATCTTGAATTCAGTGAATGCAACAATCACGTTGAGAACCTTATCTCTGTAAGATTTAAATCTCACATGCTTGGCTTGGAAAGACTTATTTACATGTTGAATGATTAAATAAACATCTCCATATGCTTGCAACCTCTTAATCTTCATCTCTTTTGCAACATTCAAACCTAAGAGAAAAGCCTCGTATTCTGCAATATTATTTGTGACTTGGAAATCAAGTTTGAATGACAAATATGTAGTTTCTTTAGATGGTGAAATCAATACAACCCTTGCTCCAGTGGTCTCTTTAGTACATGCCCCATCAAAGAACATACTCCATAGATCATCTTCTGCTACCTCTGTGGACTGAACTGCATGCTTTTTAAGAAACAATGAATCTGACAGTGAATCATCAATCTGTAAAATGCAAAATCCCATACCTGTGTCAACTGAGTAAATAGGATGGTTGGATGGATTTTGTTTGTCACTGATAATGTAGGCAAGCTATGACTCTCTGTATAGTCTCTTGTTTACTCCCCCAAAAACAGGGATAGTAGCGTATGAGAGGTCCATTTGAAGAGTTCCTCCTAACCTCTTCATCCATGATCTTGATAACAAACATCCAAATTTGGGTGGAATATCTGCTACAACTACATCCATGACCATGGTTTTCATAGATGCTTGAGTTAAAGTTATTGGCAAATCTTTGATCAACCCGAGACATTTAACTTTTCTAGAGTCAAATGAGAAAAGATCATGGTAAGTTTTAGTAACTTCTAATCCAAGTTCATCCATAACTGCCTTTGGCATTAGATTGTGAGAGGCTCCAGAGTCTAGCAGGCAGTTATGCAATGTTTTGTCATGAATGTTCAAAGAGATATAAAACGGTGGATAACGTTCATCTCTATCCTCTATCATTTGAACTAAGACAATGGTGGGCTTGTCAATATATATATTAAGAATATCAGCAGAGGAAGATATGGATTTGGGATCAAGAGTCTTGAGGATATCTTTCTTAAACGATTCATTTTTCATTAACTCAACCAAAGGTATGGGGATTTTGATTTTCTGTATCTCAGCTTCAAAATTGAAAGAATAAGAAGTTTTGTCAGAAAATTTTACCTCATTGGAAGGATCTTTCAAAGCACTTTGTTTCTCATTAGGGATATGATATTTTTGAGTTTGTTTCTTGGCAGGGGCAGCAGTCTTCTTAGGAGGAACTGGTGTATTCTCATTTGAAGGGGCTTTCAAAGCAATCTATTGGTCATTAGGACTCCGATCTTTTTGAATTTGTTGCTTGGCAGGAGCAACAGTCTTCTTGGGAGGAATTGATGCACTCTGTTTGGATGTGTTGGAATTAGATCTTAAATTGTATTTGTTCCCATCATCAGTTTGAAAAACACCATTATCAATAGAATTTTCATTTATCTGTTCATTCATTAATGCCTCTTCATAATCATGTTGTGTTAGATAATATTTCCATGCATCATCTCCAACGTAGTGAATGTTATCTTCTTCTTCTTGAAAATCATCTTCATCTTCATCCATCACAGTATTTTGGAGAGTGGCTCTTACCTTCTAATCTTCTGTGGGATTTCTCTCTCTTCTCAAGATTTGTGCTTGTTGGTTATTCCTCCTGAAAGTATTAGGATTCCGATTTGGATTTCTGTGAGGGTATTCATAGGAGCCTTTTCCCTTGGCAGGTTGCTTATTTTCAATCTTTAGCTGGGACATTTATTAGGTTAATGACTCTAGCATCTTATCCAATTTGTCTATCTTGGGATTTGGAATTGATGAGGAAGAGGCTTCTTCCTTCTATATTTTTCTATCAACATTTCCCTTTAACTTATGAGCAGCTAAGATATTTGAATCAACTTCAAGGGAAACATATTGCATCAAGGAAAGTGTAGAAAACCTTCTCTCTCTCTTATCAACAAACATAATTCAGAGTCAAATGAGTTGGCATAAGTGATTTGGGTAGAAGTCTCTATAGGTTTAATTTGTACAGGTATTTTACTATACATTCGGTTGAATCTCTTGGTGAAATCAGACACAGATTCACCATTCTCTTTCTTAAGGTTTCCAAACTCTGTGATATAGTACAAGAAATATCTCCTATCTCCCCAGTGTTTTAAAAAAATAGTATCCAACTCTTCTATTCCAGCTATAGAACCAACAGGAATTTCCTTGAACCACTTCCTAGCATGACCATCCAAGCTCTAGACAAAGACTTTGGTCCAGACATCAACATTTTCTATGTTTAAGTTCTCATCATAGCTATAGAAAGATTTTATATGTTCCTCTGTAGTTACATCTCCCTCTCCTTTGAATTTTGGCATATATTTTTGGTAATCACTAGTAGGCATGGTTGCAGGTGGATTTTGCAAAACAAGAGGTGCATATCGAGCATCTAGAATTTGTTGCATTTTGGTCAATGGAGCAGGTGCAACCATAATGATTATTGGTGAGAGAGGTGATAGACTTTTATCAGATTCTTCAACATTGGGGGGATTTAATTGAAAAGTGGGGGAACTTTCTGATGGGAAAGAAGTTTGATATCAGGCTATATAGAAATTTGGAAGTTATTCAGCCAATTTTTCTTCACCTTTAGCAGACATTTCCTGAAGAATATGTTCTACAGTAAGAAGGTTAGTGTGAATATTTATATGGTCTTCTTCCTGTTGTGAGTGAAAGGAATCAAGAGATGAGGAGTTGTGATTTCTTTCTAAAGTCTTAGATGCTTCTTCAACCAAATTAGAGCCTATCACTTCTTTTGCAATGACATTTTCCTCTTGATAAGAAACAATTGGTTCTTCTACAGAAACATTTTCAACGATTGATTCTTCTGCAATTGTTATGGTTGATCTTTCACTAACAATATTAGAGGAAAAAGATTCAGTGTTTTCTTCTATTGATTTCTTAGAATGAGAAAGAGGATTACTTTTAGTACAAGATTTATAAGTCTGACCTTGAAATGCTCTTCCTCTTCTGAGAATCAATTCTGGATTGGGTACTGGTGTGATAGGTGATTCTTGTGGATTCGCCATGGTATTGATTCTCTTCGAAGCCAGGATGAATTTGTGGAGTCGTCAGATAGATGATTACAGCCAATGTAATGTCTAATCCTTTTCTATAATCAAGGATCATCTCTATGTCGTCTCCTAGGAAAGTTGAACTTCAGTCTCCTCTCCCCGGCAACGACGCCAATTTGTTATCTCTTCAGGAGTTCTTCTCAGGTTGTATCTTGAATAAGCCTGGTAACTTAAAGTGTAATATTTTTTGTGTTTATGTGTGGATCAAATGGGATAAATGACCTACTGGATTGGTATCAAAGCAGTCAAATGTATATAACCAAATGAGACAATGCTTTCAAGAATTAATAATCAAATAGGTAACTTAGCTGGTGGATGAAGAAAGCTATGCTTATTAACCAGAACACACATGTGATGGTTCAAATAAGATAGTGTAGATTACTATTAAATCAAGCTTATGAAATGACAAAATGACATAACAGACATTTAGTAGTTGAAACAAACTTGAATCAAAGTACATAAAGAGAAAGACAATGGAAATCTGACATCGATAATGAAAGAAATGTAATTTGTATTATATATATGAAAGTATAGTACAATAGAATCAAGGTCTCTCTATCCAAACTCGAAGCCCTAGTTCATCAAAAGTTTGTGGCTTTATAGCCTTTACATCAGATATCTAGATCCTAGAATACTGGATCAGATTTACTTGAAATAGAAAGTCAAAAAATTGATACAAGAGAATAGGAAAAGATCCTATAAAATAGGTCAATTCCTTATATCAAGTGGTCTTCATGTCCTTCAAAATGTTCGACAAGTATGGTAATCCTTCCAAGGCTGATGGATCTTCATAAGATATGAGATAAGTTGAAAATGCCACTTTTGGAAAAAAGACAGTTTTTTGCCCAGAAAATAGGTAACCAATTCAACCTTTCCACCTTTCTAGGCACCTCCAAAATAAAAAAAGAACCTTGATAATGATGAATTTAATTATTATCTATCATTTGGGACTATCCTTGAGGCATTTGGATAAGAAAAACTTGGATCTATGTGAAAACAATGCCTCTCTTCCTTGTCTATGCTTTCGATGGCTAAGAGAGGCAAAATTTGAGCTTGTTAGCCACCGAAAGATTCGCTTTCGGTGGCTAATGAATAGTTGAAATGTTCGCCTAAGCCACCGAAAGTCCCGTCTTAGTGAAAATTAACAAAATTGCAAAATACCTTTTGTCTTAGCTTTAAAATACTTCAGGGTTGATCTTCTGAAGCCTCTACATCTTGACCAGGTTCTTGAATGGATTTAGAATTGTTGGCTGCCTCTGGATCATTCAAATGGATGGTTTCATTTGCTAGGGTTTCAATATCAACAAGTGTTTAAGGCTGAGGTATTGAAGGCATGCCTTGAAACCTCAATAACCTGACCTTTTTCTTCAAATTCTTAGCTAATCTCAACAACTTATGATTTTCCTTTATGATCTTCTTCTTCTTCTTCTTCTTTTTGTTTACACTTTCAAGTGCCAATCTTTCCAAGGTTGCACTGGTTTCTGTGAAATTCTTTGATAGAGTCTCGTATATGCCTTTATCACCCTCTGCAACACTTCCTGTTGTGTTATTTTCTCTTTGAGTTTTTTAATCTTCTTTGATCTATTCTACTTCTTTTTGTTGCTAGATGTTTCACCTTTTTTAAGAATTGTGAACATCTCAGTTTCTGGTGCTTGCTCCATGGAAAATTCTATATTTTCATCAACATGGATGTCTTCTTTTTTTGGTTCTTCATCTGAATCTAAATATGGAAAATTTAGAAAGTTTGTCTTCTTTGGTGCAGCCTGCTCTGTGACTTCATTAAAATCCATCTTCCTTAGGCTTCGAAGATGGAATATCTTGCTCAGATGTCACTCGAGAGATAGCTCTCCTCTTCCTTTTCCCACTCCTGGGAGTAGATGACTTCTTTGAAGAAGATCTCTTTTTATCCTCTGGTTGTAGATCTGTCTGAAACTCATTCCAAAATAAGAAGTGGCCCCGATCCTTGTTCCTTCTCTGCAACAACTCACAAATCAATAGCTTGATCAAGCCATGATGAGACAATCTACCTTCCACCTTGTTGGGTTTGGATTTAACTTGACGAGCCATCTTAGTCAGGCTCTTGTGAATATAATAAGGCAGATTGAGTGGGATCCTACCAGTGAAATGGTTCATGAGTTTAAAGTGATAGATCATAACCCCTATTGATCTACCTTCACAAGTTATATAAACATGGATGGCCTTTAACAAGTGTTTCCATTTCTCTTCAATAAAAGACATAGGTATGTCTTTCTTCCATAT
>ML817361.1:0-40108 GCA_009831015.1 Picea engelmannii
TGCAAGTGTTGAGAGAACACCAGCTGTATGCCAAGTTTAGAAAATGCTCATTTTATGAAAGACAGATCCATTACTTGGGACATATTATTTCAGAAGAAGGGATCACTGTGGATCCTGAGAAGGTTGAGGCCATCCAAGAATGGTCAGTGCCAAGGAATGTGACGAAAGTTATATCCTTTATGGGTCTGGTGGGCTATTATAGAAGGTTTATCGTAGGGTTCTCAAAGATAGCTCACCCTATCACTTCCTTGCAAAGGAAGGAGAAAAAGTTTCATTGGACTAAAGAGGGTGAAGAGAGTTTCCAGCAATTGAAGTAGTTGTTAACCAGTGCTCCAATCCTAAGAATTGCAAATCCAAATATGAATTTCATGGTGTGCACAAATGCCTGTAAGGAAGGGTTGGGAGGAGTTCTCAGCCAAGATGGATTTGTAATCTGTTATGAGTCCAGGAAATTGAAAGAGCATGAAAAGAATTATGCCACTCACGATTTGGATTTGGTAGCAATCATCCAGGCTCTGAGGAAATGGAGACACTACCTCATGGGAAGAAGTTTTGAATTGAGAAGAGACCACCACGGTTGAAATATTTGTTTGAGAAGGCAACCTTAAATGCTAGACAAAGCAGGTGGTTGGAGTTTATGTGTGAATATGACTTTGATATCAAGCATATCAAAGGGAAGGAAAACAAGGTGGCTGATGCACTCAATAGAAAGGTGCATGAATTGCATGCTATAGCCATTAGCATGTACAGGATGGATATTAAGGATAGAATTTTGGAAGCTGCAAGGGCCGATTTGCAGTACAGAGATTTGGTAGCAAAGCTACAATAGAGTGAAAGGCCACAGAAAAGGGAAAGTTACACCTTGGATGTTGATGGATTACTTCTGTATAAAGACAGAGTGTATATACCCAATGTCCAGGAATTGAAACTTGTGAGTCTAAAAGAAATGCATAATGTGATGTATGTTGGACACCCTAGATATCAGAAGACTATGGCAACAGTCAAAAGCCATTACTTTTTGCCGGGTTTGAAGAGCGAGATCACTGAATACATCGCCAGATGTATGGAATGCCAGAAAGTTAAGGCTGAGCATAGGCACCCAACAGGATTGTTGTAGCCTTTACCCATTCCAGAATGGAAGTGGGAAGTGGTGACCATGGATTTTATTGCAAGATTGCCCAGAACGAGAAAGCAACATGATTTGATCATGGTGGTGGTGGACAAGCTTACAAAATCCGCCCATTTTATTCCACTGAAAACCACTCACAAGGCAGTAGATGTTGTTGATATCTTCTTAAAAGAAGTGGCACATTTGCACAGAATTCCTAAAACGATTGTGTCTGATAGGGACCCGAAATTCACCTTGAATTTTTGGAAAGGACCGTTCAAAGGATTCGAAACGAATCTGAATTTTAGTACAGTGTATCATCCCGAGTCTGATGGAAAGACAGAGAGGGTGAACAGAGTAATAGAGGACATGCTGAGAATGTACATGATGGACAAACCAACAAGATGGGAATACTACCTTCATTTGGTATAATTCGCCTACAATAATGGGTATTATGCATCGTTGAAGATGAGCCCATTTGAAGCACTTTATGGAAGAAAGTGAAACACTGTAGTGAGTTGGGATAATCCAACTAACAGAGCAGTAGTTGGGCTAGAGTTACTCAAAGAGATGGAAGACCAAATGATAAGCATTAAACAGAATTTGAAAGTTTCCCAGGACAGGCAGAAAAGTTATGATGATAATAACATAACCCACAGAGAATTCAAAGTGGGTGATCATGTTTTCCTGAAAGTGAAAACTAACAGGAGTTCCCTAAAGCTGGGAAGTTGCGCCAAGTTGGCAGCAAGATATTATGGACCTTTTGAAATCTTGGAAAGGATTGGTCCAATTGCATACTTGATTGCATTACCTACATCTATGACTGTACATAATGCGTTTCATGTTTCACTGCTTAAGAAATATATACCTGATGCTAATCATGTTATCGATTGGAATGTGATTCAGGTGGAACTAAAGGGTGTCTTGCAAGTGCATCCTATACGCATATTGGACAGGAAAAGAAAACAGCTCTAGAATCAAGCCATAGAGCTTGTAAAGGTCCAGTGGACCTGGTACGGTCCTGAGGACGCGACATGGGAGCATGAAGATGTTATGCGGGCAGAGTACCCACATCTTTTTGAAAATTTTGAAAAGCTTGCAGATGCAATGTAAAGTTTCACTAAGGACAGTGCAAAAATAAGGGGAGGGGGATTGTAATGTCCCCAAGGCCGAGCCCTATAGTAAATCTTGTTTATGGAATGAATTGTAAATATGTTTTATAGGTTGGTGAGACGATTTTATATAAGCTAGTGGGATTATGTGATTGTTAGGCTAGAGAGCCTAAGTGTTGAAGGCCAAGAGCCTGATTTTGTACCTGTATTTATGTGGAACAATAATAAAATATAAACACTGCCACGTGCAGACCAACCATGATGAATGAGTGATGGGGGACTAAGATTCCACAGAGTGGGCAAGGGATTAGGGGCTAGAAGTTGGGAAAAGGGACTAAGTGTTGAGCCTAGGGGATTAGGTCCTTGGGAATAATATTTTAATATTATTCTAAAAGACATGTGAATAATATGTTTTATCCTAAGTTCTTTTGGAAGGACAAACAACTTTCGAATGGAAGGAAGACATGCTGAAGGAATGCATGTCGTTGCATGGGTGACAAGTGTCAACCCAGGCGCATGAAAATAAAAGGGATGAGATGACTCATGTTGGGAGTTCATCCTCCATTCTACCTGACCATCTGAGCGTGAACCTGCCCGACCTTTGCAAGAGATACCCTCATGTGCTATGAAACAAAAGGTCAGTGTCTATATTGGCTTGGGAAAGGCTGGTACACCCCTTCTATTGTGAACTGTTAAATCTGAGTCGACCCCTGCGTGGACAACTCTTCACGCATCCTTGTGAACTAGAGCGTGAGACTATCCAGTGCTGTTGGATTGAGAAAACGGAAGTGCCATGTCCCTGCTAAGCCTGGTTATGTTGTTGTTCCTGTCTGTTGCTACCCCGGGGTGTTCATGTTTGAATTCCTATTGACTGTGGTGGATGTGTAGTGTAGACTCTGTGTGGCTCGTTGGCCAGTCGTACAACACTCTCTCTAGGTGAGAGAGGTGGTTGAAGTTGGAAGAATAGGTTGCTTGACCTGTGAGTGACTCTCTCCAAGTGAGAGAGTGTACTGAGGAAGGAGAGAGCTCCTGGAAGGAACCCTGTAGCTATCGCAGAGCTCGAAGAATTTTGATCCAGCCTGTTGTTGAAACCCAAGGCAAGGGGGGTTAGCAGCTGAAGAACTGTCTAGGTGACAAAGAAGGTGTATACTCCTGGGGTGGAACAGACATGTGGGGAAGGAGAGTATGTGGGCAGTGAGTATGAGTGGTTCCTGGGAGAGAATTCCTTCCTTGTGCCTGTGTGTTTCCCCTGTAACCTCAGCCTAGCCTAAGATTCCTTGGGTTGGGGTGGAGCTTAGTCCCAGCTTGATGGGAAATGCGATCTAAGGCTGGGAGGTTCATGGAAGGCCTGCACCTGGTTGGTGGAATAACCATTGTTTTCAAAGATAAGTACCAGATGATGTTTCAATTATGTTATTACATGTCTGTGTATTTATAATTATCATGTACTCTGTTGTGCATATGAATTAATGTTAAATCCATTGATTATTTATAGTAACAGTAATTATTATGCTCACTCTAAGTTTAAATGTGTTTAACCTATTTTAAATGCATGTCATATATATATATATATAATTAAGCTTGAGATTGTTATTCTGCGAAGTAGCGCCTGCCCAACTGATGGAAAGGGGGCGTTATAGTATTGTATCAGAGCGTTACGGCTAAGAAAGAAAGATGTGTTATAGTACCTTTTGTGTATGTGGCACATTATGTAGATAAAAGAATTGCTCCATCTGAAGTATACATGTGATTGGGTCCTTGCAACCAAACTTCCTCATATCAATCTTAGGAATGTGGTTGGTCTTCAACCCAAAGTTGGMGTTTCTCCATTCTTGATTCAACTTCCTCGTGTCCTCATCATGAATTTCATGGGATGCATTTTCACTTTCARGTATCTTCTCTGTTACGAAATTTTTCAATACTTCSATGATCTCCTCTTTTAAACCATCCATCTTTGCCTCCAACTTAGCTTCCATCTCTTGTAGTTCATATTTTGTTACTATCTTCTTTTGTAAATAATTTATGTCCCTACACATTTCTTCACCTTCATCAAGAGTCGAAGTAGGATTTTCTGGAGGCTTATTTGGTGTAGAAGTTCCCTTTTTGGGTGGCATGTTGGCCAAGTATCACTTTTAAACCTTGATTTTGAGTTGGTTCTGTTAGACACTCTTTCTTCTATTGTATCTCCCAAGTTTCGGCCCTTCTGGTTATGAAACTTTATTTTATGTAGTTCTCTAATATTTCTTCTCTGCAATGCCACATGTCTGATCAAAATTGGATGTGCCAAGTGGAATTTATGGTAACTTCCCCACAACTTACTAATTTTTGTCCTTTCCAGGAGATATCACGTGTATAGCGTTCCCCACAAAAAATAATTGATATTAAATTCTGAAACTCATACCATAAATACCACAGACTGTCCACTATCCAATAGAACCAGTCTCACTCAATTTGGATACTCTAGGAAGAAGTTATGATTGTTTTACCTGGAACACCTTCTTGATACTAGTCAATAGGACTAGTCAGATACCCTATCTTCCACAAGGTGTATATACAAATGTAAGATGACCCAGAAGCTGAAATTTTAACCACATATGCCTTACTAATTTCTTTGAATATCCTCTAGATTTTAGGGTCTAAAACATTAAAGAAAACATTTTATAGAGAAAATTCTGCAATGAATCAGTTAAGGATGATTCCAGAACCCTATCTTTAACAAGCTGTATCTTCGAAAGTATAAGGACTCAGGAGCTTAAATTTTAAACCAACACACTTTGATCCTTCTACTAAATATCCTCCAAGTCGTTCCTTCTAAAACAATGTAGAAAAAAGTTATATCAAAAATTACAAGGTGTCTCAGATGTAGCAACGAAACCCCAAGACCTTGAGCTCTGATACCATATGTTAAGAACCAAATATCAATATACCATCGAAAAACCTCAGAATAAGTACTCAACGCCTTGAAAAAGAGATAATTTTAGATAATAAGCCTCTTTGAGGGGGCAACCTCCTTTTACCCCACATAAATGTTCAAGTACAAGATGATTCCAAATGAAAATGTCTGCTTGGTATATATAGGAGACTAGGAGGTATAATTACAACTAATGGAATAAAGTTGACATAAATAAAATAACATTACTAATGTAATATGCCCCAATTAAGGGGTAATGAGCCAATATTATGGATTAATAGTGTTGGAGAGGTTTAGAATGCAGAATGAAAAACCAGTTAGTACACCTTTGGCCAGCCATTTCAAATTAACTAAGGAAATGTGTCCCAAGACACAGGAGGAGATAGAATACATGTCCAAGGTCCCTTATTCATCAACAGTTGGTAGCTTGATGTATGTAATGGTTTGCACAAGACCAGATATTGCACATGCAGTTGGAGTTGTGAGCAGGTATATGAACAATCCAGGTAAAGAACATTGGGAGGGAGTAAAGTGGATTCTCAGGTATTTGAGAGGTACTGCTACTCATGAATTATGTTTTGGAGGTTCAGACACTTTTCTACAGGGATATGTTGATTCAAATATGGCAGGTGATAAAGACAGCAGGAGGAGCACCACATGGTATGTTTTTACTATAAGTGGAACAACAGTAAGTTGGATTTTGAAACCAAAAAAGGTTTTTGCACTTTCAACAACAGAGGCAGAGTATGTTTCTGCTATAGAGGCTAGTGAAGAGATGATTTGGTTACAAAGGTTTATGGAGGAATTGTGAAAGAAGCAAGAGAATAGCAGGTTGTACTGTGACAGTGAGAGTGCAATTCATCTTGCAAAGAACTCAGCCTTTCATTCAAAGACTAAGCATATATAGTTGAGGTACCACTTCATATGATCCACCATGGAAGATGGATATTTGAAGTTGGAAAAGATACACACTAGCCAAAATCCTGCAGACATGTTAACAAAGGGAGTAACCAGAGAGAAACTGAGTTCTTGCTAAATTTCAGTTGGTCTTCAAGAATGAATATGAAGATGATAAATTTGTCAGGTGCAAGAAGGTTCAGAGTCCAACATATACAACAGTGATGGAGTTGTTGAGATCAGTCTCCAAGTGGGAGATTGTTGGTTGTGGAGCCTGATTATCCTCCTAATTCAGAGGTCCTTGCTTTTAGCTGTGTTTATACCTCATGAAGACTTTACACCCCAGAAGTATGTACACTCTTCCATGCGGGGGGAGTGAAGAGGAGGTACCCCCTCTGCGGGGTCCAGGGGGGTTATCCCCCCGGCTGGGGGGTTTGGGGGCGAAGTCCCCGAAGGAAAAATTGTCTTGTAAATGTATATTGTAATTTCATTGTAAATCTGGACCATTCATTATAAGGTCGTAGATCTAACAGTAGAAATTATGTTAGGTTTTTTTGCCCTAGAAGGCAACCCTCTGTTATGAGGGAAATGTATTGCAGCTATGCATTATGGCGAGTATTGTATTCTGAGAGAGGAGACTATGAGAGAAAGAAGAGGAATTTACATCGGGTTTTGATGTAGGTTGTATCCCTTCATTTGCTAGATAATAATAAAGGAAGGACCTAGAAATTTCTCTGGTGGACGTAGCCCACACTGGGTGAATCATGTAAATCTGTGTCTCTATTGTATTGTGTATATTATGTGTTTTGTTTCTGCACTTGTTTTATTTTATTGCTCCGCGGTCCTGCTTTTCTAACACTAATTCCTAGGATTTCTCCCCAAACCATGGTTAAGACCTTGAGAACCATCATCGGTGCACAAAACTTCACAATGGTACCTATATATCACTTGAAGGATGTTCATCCCATATAGAGAACATGTTATGTGGATTATGGTATTTTGTATGGCCCTTGATCCCTAATGGATTCATTGAAGGCCAAATGACCTTATTATACTCCCTTGAGCATGGAAAATTCCTTAACACCCATCCCTAGCATGCAAGACCTCATAACCGTATCCATATTCCACTTAAAGGCCAAAAATCACTTGTAACTTAGGGATTTTGTTATGGTTTTAGGTCATGTTTATAACTAATGAGCCTTGGAGATACATTTATGGTATAAGGCCCTTATTTTCCTCCCTTTACTATGGTTAAGTCTTCAATACCAATCCCTACTACCTAAAAATTCCTAATCACATCCCTATCCCACTTGTATGCCAAAGATCCACTTTAAATATCGTATGTTGTGGTTTGAAGCCTCAATCATGGTCCATTAGCTCAAGAATCTTAATTTAAGGCTTAATTCCACAAATTTTTCTCTCAACCATGGTTTAAGACCCATCCTCGATGCACAAAACCTCATATTGGTGCCCATATCCCACTCTAAGGAAAATGATCTCATGTACAAGTCATGTTTTATGGCTTGTGGCCTTGTTTATGGCCCTTGGTCCCTAAAAGCATCATCTAGGGCCTATGGGCCTTATTTTTCTTCCACACCAAATGACAAGGACTTAAGACTCATCCCTATTATCCAAGACATTATAGGAGCAACCATATTCCACTTGGAGGTCAAGTATCTCCTTTTGAGGGCCCATGTGGTGGTTTGAATCCTTTCTCATAGCCCATGGGACCTATAATCTTCATTTAGAGCCTAATTCCCATGTCTCCCTTGCTTACAATGGTCAAATACATAAAACTCATCCCTCAAGAGGCACAAATATCTCTGTTAGAGGCACTATGTGGTGATATGGAATATCAATCATCGTCGAGACATTCATTTTATATTATTTTGAAAATAAGAATCTATCTAAACATGAACATAAAAATATCATAACACAATCACTTAGAGCTCTTCAAACTTATCGAAAATTTATTAAAATATATTTTTGATTAAAAACAAAATGTTATCCTATAAATCCCTATACATTTACAAAGTCATAGAACACAGCTTTATATGTTCTTTTCTTATCTCTTAATGAGGTTTTATCCTTATATTTTGATGAATTGTATAAATCTTTATACTTTTTCTTATTAAATCCATTAAAAATATTTTAATATATATAATGTGTGTTGTTAAAATGTACTTTATATGCTAATGGATTAAGAAAATGGTAACATCATTCATGTTAAATATTTTGATATATATCATATGTGTTATTAAAATGTACTTTACATACATAATATGAGAATGAATTAAGAAAATGGTAGCATCATTCCAATAAAATTATGATCATCAATCACCACTTCTCTTTTCGATTTAGAGTGAAATTCTTGTATTATCTATATTCCAAAGTTTATCCTTGCACCATTAACATGAGATCTGAGTGATTATGGGATCTAGTTTGATTCAGATCCACTTCAAAGATTCTCGAGTGATTCCGAATTATTTTGATTTATTATAGATATTGATTTGTTACTTTTGAATTATTGATTGTAAATCTTCCCCAAGATATCTGTTGCATATGTGTTTTCCAAAGATCTGTTTCAATGCAAAATCAAATTTAAATGCAATTAGCTTTAAAAAAAAATTATATGGAGATTTTTTGTGGCATGGAAATTGTGATCTACTCACAATATTAGGAGTGATTTGGCACCCACAATCTACCAAGGATCTGCTTTTAATCTGATGAATCGATATGTTCAAACATTTTTCTTTTTATGTTTCTTGATTTACTATGATAAACAAGCATTTTTTCACAGTAGTTTAAACGTTCTACATTTTGGATGTTTTCTGTTAATTAATGATGAATGGTTGGATATGCAGATTTGAGTAGTTAGTTTGTATAATTGTAGTATCCTAGGGGTTTTTCAACAAGCTAAATCTATTTATGCATTTGGAAATGCAATTTAAACAACAGAAAATAACTATTTTGTCCAAATTTACTTCGCCAAGCCAAAAAACTCAAAAAGTAAAACATTTGACCAACGCCATTATTCTCTACTTATTACTAGAATTTACTGATTCCAAAATCCACTTAATAAATTGCAAACAAGAATTGTTTCGTATGGATTAATTGACAGATTAATTGACAGGATGATCATGCATGCTGTGGGGATTTGAAAACCAAGCATGGCTATTCTTCTATGTGGGAATTGGCACCATTGTGAAATGGAAATTGGCACCATTGTGAAATGTCTGATACAAACTGGGGTTTATTTTTGGGGCCATTGACAACCATAATATTGACATAGGAAGAGATTATTGTTGTTATTATTCGTACGTGGTTTTTTCCTACTATTTAGAGCGAGTTTGCTCTAGTATTTCGACCCTTATCAATATTGAATACAATAGGATTTGTTATTTTGATTAATCTATTATGATAAGGAAAGAGCCATATCCATGTGCGTGTGCCAATTGGAAAGAGTAAGAAGGTATGTTTTTTTTCTTTAATCGATGGTTTTGTTCCCAAATGTAAGGTAATAATTTTTATATTGAAAAGTGAGTACTAAATGCAACGAAAGGTGATAACGTGAGATGCGTTGTAATTATACATGGTTGTTGTAATTTTATGTGTTGTTGTAATTTTATGTGGGTGGAGTCAATTTGACACAAAGAAAACTTAGTCAAAGCCAAAGCCAATTTTGGGGAAACCTTAGATAAAAATGTTTGGGCTAGCATTAGACGACTCTATTAATTCCACTTATTGACTCCACTTGTGAGCAAGGAAAAAATGTTTGGGTTAGCATTAGAATACTCTATTGATTTTACTTATTGACTCCACTTGTGAGCAAGGAGAATTGAAGTATTTCATTGATTCCATTTATGAGTAAGGAGAGTTGAAGTGCCTAAATGGTGGGGAAGAAAATAGGAAAACATATATTTTTAAAGAAAATTTTGTTAGTTTTAGTCATAAATGATTATATCATGGATATGTAATGAGATTTGAATAAATAAAGTGAATTTTCATTGAAAAGAGAATTTATGTTAAGTGTTAAAAAAAAAATTGTATTAAGACTAATAAAAATGGTATTTATCTCAAAACCTAAATAAGTAGGGATACATTACACATTGTACTCTTGTGTAACGATGCATGATTTTTGGATGCTTGCTATTCTTTTTTGTGTCAAGTTTTGACACATTGAATTCACACTTGTAAATTTAATGATCTACATCAATGCTAGAATCAGATGGAGCAAAAGGAGATAAAATAATTGAAGGTTCAAAAAGAAAATTGGTGCCAAGCTAAAGGATCTTCTTCAAAATCATTAGACAACTACTTATGTGTCATTTTAAAATGGAGTAAAATTAAATTGTAAATCCATTAAGGATAATTATGTTTGATTCAATAGTTCATTGAGTCAGTTAGGGATAAGGTTGAATCATTGAGTTGCACAAAGGGAAGAGTTTCAAATCCTTTCAAAATAAATAAGGTCCTTCTAAATTCAAAAATCGATTGTGGAAATTGATGTAACATCCCCGACCACCAACAGGTCGAGCAACGCCACCAACACAACACTTCACTAAACTATGATAACTCTACCCAAACAACCTGGCTTTCCAGGACACAGGTAACGCTACCACGAGAAATCACACACACACACACACACACACACACACACACACACACACACACACACACATAACATGCATTTTAATGAAATTAAAACACGTATTCACAATAAAAACATAATTACTGCTACCATACAGATGCAATTGAGATTAATAGTAAGTCCACATTCAACGGAACACATGATACATTTCCAACAATCCAAACATGCATACAATACATAATTACGCATAACAATGATATGTATCTTTTAGCTGAAGTATTCCACTAACTGCGTGCAGACCTTCCATGAACCTCCCATCCTTAGACTGTGTTACTCATCACTCTTAGCAGTAGGTCACCCCTGAGCCGAGACTAAACTCCACCGGGCAAGGGAATCCTAGGCTTGGCAAGGACAACAAGGAAGTTGCACAAAGCAACAGGAAGTTACACATAGACCCTCATTCCCCACACACCTGCTCCACCCCAGGAGGATACACCTTCACTAATACAAGTCGATCGGCTAGTACACCTCCCTTACCTTGGGCTTCAACAACAGGCTGGACCAGAAGTCTCAGAGTACTGTGGCTGCTACAGGACTCCGTTCTAGGAGAACTCACTTCCTAGCAGAATCTCTCACCTGGGAGAGCTGCTCATAGCTCTGATGACCAGTCTTCGAATCAGCTACATCCGGGTACGGTTGACAGCAACATCAACAGTAACAACAACAACAACAACAACAACGAAAACAGGGAAAAAAGGGTATGGACACCCGAAAAAGCAACAACCTAATGCTAAGTCACAACACAACTCAGACGACTACAATTGCGTTGGGTTTCACAGGAAACAACACAAGACGACTTCCCTGTTCTGGTTTTAGAAATGTGTGTGGGTAGGAAGAGGTCAGATGCATAGGCAAGAATGGGTTCACATATAGGATGGGAGAATGGCATAATGAACAATCCTCCCGTGAGGGCTTCCTTCACTGTGTGTGGGTATGCAAAGGCAGACACAGAGGCAAAATGGTTCAGATGTAGCATGACAAAATGAACTCCAAACCCCCCAACACAGCTGATGCTTCAAATTTTAACTGCATGAGCCTAGGTCAACACTTGTCTTCCTGGATTTGCATGCACTCCATTTATCTTACGTCCCACTTTCCAATAACTTAGGATAACAAAATATATAATGTCTACCTTAGTCTTCAGGAAATAATATTAAAATATTATTCCTCTAGAGGTGAGCCCCCTAGCTTAGCCCCTAGGACCAAATACTTAGCCCCCCTTTCCTTACCCTACCTAGTGGAGCTTAGTCCCCCATAACTCTTCTTCGTGGAGGGTCTACACGCAACAATGTTTGTATTTTTATTAATGATTTGCATAATTACATATACAAACAAAATATCAGTCTCCTAGCCTTTTCATCTGGCTCACCAGCTTAATAAACACATAAGTCTTTCAGCTTACAACCACTTGGCTCACCAGCCTATCAGCAAAATTAAAATTCATAAGGGGCTCGGCCTTGGGGTATTACAATCCCCTCCCCTTATTTTTTCACTGTCCTCAGTGCAAATTATTTTAAAAACAATAGCAAGATTTCTAAAATCTTCAAAAATATGCGGGTACTCTGCCCACATAGCATCTTCATGCTCCCATGTTGCGTCCTCAGGACCGTACCAGGTCCACTAGACTTTTACAAGTTCCATGGCTTGATTCCGGAGCTGCTTTCTTTCTCGGTCCAGTATACGCACCGGATGCACCGACAAGACGCCTTCTTGTTCCACCTGAATCACATTCCAATCAATTACATGATTAGCATCAGGTATATATTTATTAAGCAATGAAATATGAAACACATTATGTACAGTCATGGATGCAGGCAATGCAAGCATATATGCAAATGGTCCAATCCTTTATAGGATTTCAAATGGCCCACAAAATATGGTTGCCAACTTGGAGCAGTTTCCCAGCTTTAGGGAACTTTTGTTAGATTTTACTATCAGAAAAACATGATCACCCACTTTGAACTCCCTGTGGATCCTATTCTTATTGGAATAACTCTTCTATCTGTCTTGGGGACCCTTCAAATTCTTCTTAATCTTCAACATTTGTTCTTCCATTTCCTTGAGCAACTCTGTCCCAACTACTGCTCTATCAGCTGGGTTGTCCCAGCTTACTAGAGTGTTGCACTTTCTTCCTTAAAGTGATTCAAATGGGCTCATCTTTAGTGATGCTTGATACCCATTGTTGTAGGAGAATTCTACCAAGTGTAGGTAGTATTCCCATTTAGACGATTTGTCCATCACATACATCCTTAGCATGCCTTCTATCACTTGATTCACCCTCTCTATTTTCCCATTAGATTCAGGATGATAAGCAGTGTTGAAGTTCAGATTCATTCTGAATCCTTTGAACAACCCCTTCTAGAAATTTGAGGTAAATTTCGAGTCACTGTCAAACACAATTGTCTTGGGAATACCATCCAATCATGCTATTTTCCTTGTGAGTAGTCTTTAATGGAATAAAATGGGAAGATTTCGTAAGCTTGTCCACCACCACCATGATTGAATCATGTTGCTTTCCAGTTTTGGGGAATCCTATCATGAAATCCATTGTCACTACCTCCCACTTCCACTCAAGAATGGGTAAAGGCTGCAACAACCCTGCTGGGTGCCTATGCTCATCGTTAACCTTCTGACACTCCATACATCTCGCAATGTATTCTACAATTTGCTTCTTCATACCTGGCCAAAACTAATGGCTCTTGACTGCCTCCACATTTTTCTGATATCTAGGGTGTCCTACATAAGGCACATTATGCATTTCATTCAAAATCATAAGTTTCAAGTCCTGGACATTAGGTACATAATTTTTTTTCTTGTACAGAAGTGTTCCATCAGTATTCCCAATTTATAATCTTCCACTTTTTGTAGCATCTTACCATGTTGTAGCTTTGCTACCAATTCCATGTACTTCAAATATGCATTTGCATCTTCCGAAATTATGCCTTTAATATCAATTCGATACATGCTAATGGTCGAAGCATGCAATTCCTGCAATATCCTATTGAACCACTTTGTTTTCCTTTCCTTTGATATGCTTGATATCAAAGTCATACTCACAAAGAAACTCCAACCACCTACTAGGACTAGCATTCAAAGTTGGTTGATCAAACAAGTACTTCAGACCATTATGGTATGTCCTCAGTTCAGACCTCCTTCCCATGAGGTAATTCCTCCATTTCTTTAGAGCGTGTACAATGGTTGCCAACTCCAAATCATGAGTTTCATAGTTCCTTTCATGCTCTTTCAACTTTCTGGATTCATAACAAATTAGGAATACATTATGATTGAGGACTCCTCCCAATCCTTCTTTGCATGCATCTGTACACACTACAAAGTCTTCATTCGGATCTGCAATCCTCAGGATTGGAGCATTGGTTAACAAATGCTTCAATCGCTGGAAGATCTTTTCACATTCTTCAGTCCACTGAAAATTCTTCTCCTTCCTTTGCAAGGAAGTGATAAGGTAAGCTATCCTTGAGAAACCTGCAATGAACCTTCTATAATAGCCAACTAGACCCATAAAGGATCTGACTTCTGTCACATTCTTTGGCGCTGACCATTCCCTGATGGATTCTATCTTCTCAAGATCTACAACTATCCCATCCTTTGAAATGATATGCCCCAATTAATGGATCTGCTTTTGATAAAATGAGCACTTTCTCAATTTGGCATATAGTTGGTGTTCTCTTAGCACTTTCAACACCATCCTCAAATGTTCTTCATTCTCTTCCTCCAACTTGGAATACACCAGGATGTCATCCAAAAAGACTATGACAAACTTGTCCAGATAGTCCCTGAATACACCATTCATTAGGAAAATAAAAACAATGGGTGCATTCGGCAACCCAAATGGAACCACTATGAATTCATAATGACCATACCTTGTTCTAAAGGAAATCTTGCTGATGTCTGCATCCTTTATTCTTACCTGGTGATACCCTGATCTAAGATCTATTTTTGAAAATATATTAGCATCCTTCAACTGATCATAGAGATCATCGATCCTTCACAGAGTATACTTGTTCTTAACAGTCACTTTGTTCGATTGTCTGAAATTGATGCACAATCTCAATGTTCCATCCTTCTTCATGAATAGGATCAGGACTCCCCTAAGGTGACACACTTGGGTGTATATACCCCTTCTTCAGAATCTCGTCAAGCTGCATTTGCAGTTCTTTCATCTCTGGTGTACTCATTCTGTAATGAGATTTTGATATTGGAGCTTCTCCAGGCATCAAGTTTACAGAAAAGCCAATATCGCTTTTCAGGGGTAGTCCGAGTACCTCCTGGAATACATCTTCAAAATATTTTAATACTGCATGGTCTTCAATCATTGACACCTTATCCTTAGGTGCTTCCTCCATGTGGGATGCAAATAATTGAAAACCTTTCCTGTTACACTTCTTCAGTTGCATTGATGAGATTTCTCTAACAATAACTACCCTGGGAATTCCTTGGACTGTTCTCTGATTTCCTTCCTCATCCAGGTAAGTGAATTCCTTGTTATGACAATCCAATATGGCATGGTGTTGGTCCAACCAATCCATCCCAATTAGATAGTCATAAGAACCTAAAGGTAAAAATTTCAATTCATATCTCATGCTCAGTCTGTTCATGTCCACTGGACAGGAATTAACCAATTTCATAACGTTTCTCTTGGTTCCTGTATCCAGCTACACTAACCAAGATTTTCCATGTTTGCTTCTTGACAATTGAAAAAATTCCACCACTCTAGGATCTACATAAATATGGATATCCCCTAAATCAATTAAAATAGTAAAGGCATGGTTGTTGATCATACCTTCCACTTCAATCATGTGCGACTGATATTCTTCTTGATTGTTGTCTAGGGCTGCATAGATCCTTGGCATTCTACTGCCTATGTCCTCAACTGTTTCTACCTGCTGAACATTGTGGACAACTCTCACTTTTTCATTTTTTGTGGGGAAAATATCTGTACCTATGATTTCCTTTACAACCCCAAGATTCCATAGTTGGCTATCTTGGAATTTGTCCACCCACTTTCGCCTTCCTGGGCTCTCGAAAAGATGGTTTTCCTTGAGGACTATTCCTGAAAAATGGTGGTTTGATTCCCTTTTTCCTCTGCTCCCTCTTAAACTTATTCTTCTCTTCCCAACATATTTGGAAAGTAGGCTTTTCTTTTTGTTGATCATATAATCATTTTGTTATCCTTAAAGTTTCTTCCATACTCTTTGGGTCATCATACTGGATCTTGTTAATGATGGAAGATGGTAGTCCCTTTAGATACCTTTGAATTTTGATAGTCTCATCCTTGATGAAAGGAACATACTTCAACAATTCCAAAATCCTTCTTTCATATTAATCAATGGTCATGCTGCCCAGTTTGAGTTCAAAGAACTCTTTCATCTTTCTTCCATATTATCTCTTAGTTAAGTACTTGTTTTCAAAATGCTTCTTGAACTCCCTCCAAGTAACTTTCTTCTCTTTGATGTGATGTACTTGCACAAGCTGCTCCCACCATACGGATGCCTTTCCTTTAAGTTGGTAAATGGAAATTCTTCCCTCTGCATGAGAATAATAGTTCTGCAGATGGAAATATTTCCTCATGCCCAACAACCATGCCTCAACATCTTCATCTTCCTTGTGTTCTCCGTCAAACATAGGAGGTTTAATCTTGTTAATTTCACCTTTCAGTTCATCCATTCTAGATATCCTATGTTTTCTGGTAGGAGATGGGCTTGAATTATTGTGTTCCTCCTTATTGGAATGTTTTGGGGAGTGATGATGATGCCTGCTAACTCTTATTGATCTTATTTTCCTCTCAGGATTCTTGCGACTCCATGTTTTGCTTGAGTCACTCTCCTTATCCAATTTCCTTTTGATTCTTTCTAGACTCCGCATCAACTTTAAGTTTAACTTTCCTTGTTGATCCCTGGCTTTCATGAGCTTTATGTTATCATCTCGGTGAGCTTGGGCAGCTTTCTGAAATCATTCAATGATTTTCATCATATGTCCTTCCTTTTCCATCTCTCCTCTGTTCCCATTGGAGTTCAATTCTTCCCCTCCTAAATGGACATCCATTCATTTTACTTCATTCTCTGAACTGGAAGCATTTTGTGCCTCCTCCATTTCTCTAGACTCTGTGGAAATTCACTGCAGTCCTAACACTTCTTGAACTCTACAAAACACAACATGAAGTCAATTGGAATTTGTCAAGCCATCATTCCTTCACAAATCCCACAGCATTCATAAACCAATCTGATTTAAGAAAATGTTCAGATTTCATTTTCTTTTCGAGATCTTCTCTTCTCTGTAATCATTTTTGGGCACTAGCCCCTTTCTCTCAGTCCCCAATCCATGTGATCATGGGCCATGACCAAGTGCTAGATCACTAGGTTCTTATTCAGACCTTCGACTTCAAAAGTTTTCAAAGAACCACACAAAAATCTCTCAGAGTGTTGGATTAACTAACTGGAGAAATCACTTCCCAACAAACTCTCTCTCCTAGGAGAGTTGCTCATAGGCTTGACAACCTGCTTCTTCAATTCAGGTCCTAAGAAACATTGCAACAACATTTGGCTAGCATACGGGTGACAAAAACAACAACAGGAACAATTATGGACACCTAAAATGGCAACAACCTAACACTAAGACACAAAACATCTCAGACGAACACAAGGAAGCAACCCCAAATGGTTAAGGCACGAACATAGATTTGTAGTGTGGATAAACCTAGGTACACAAAACACACATGTCGGATTTTCCCTCCCCATCTGGTTTCTCATATGTGCAAGCTTATGCAGAGGGAAGACACAGAGGCCCCAATGGGTTAGACGACAGATGGGAAATGGCAAGCGAAACTCCTTCCCGTGAGCATTTTTCTCAACTGTGCGTAGGTAACTAGAGGTCGACGTCTAATGCCAACGAGTTTAGGCAGAGGATGGAAGAATGGGGACCAAACCCACAACACAACTGATGCTTCAAATTTTAACTGCATGAGCCCAGGTCAACACTTGTCTTCCTGGAGCTGCATGCGCTCCATTTAGCCTATGTCTTCGGCCGTCAGAAACTTAGGATAAAAAAACATATCAAGAAATAATATTAAAATATTATTCTTCTAGAGGTAAGCCCCCTATCTTATCCCCCAGGCCCAAATACTTAGCCCCCTCCCTTGCCCAACCTTGTGGAAGCTTAGTTCCCCATCACTCTTTCTTCGTGGTGGGTCTACATGTAGCGATGTTTTTATATTAATTGAGGGTAGTTGGAACTCCTTGAGCCATGATGCTCTAAGAATTCTGGTTCGGCCTGTTGCTGAAGCCCAAGGAAAGAGAGGTGTAACAGTCGATAGATTGTGTGACAGTGAAGGTGCACACTCCTAGGGTGGGATAGGCATGTGGGGAAGAGAGACCATTGGTTGGAATGTTGCTGGGGTTTGGTACCTTGGCCTAGTCCATGTTGATATGGAAGTCTTCTCAATCAAAAGATAAGTATCAATTCTCTATTCATTGTATGCTATGTATCTCGTAATTCATATACAGGTTATAATGTTATTATAATTGCCTGTATAATATTGCATGCATGTTCTAATGTTTCTTCCAAATGAATAGGTGTACAAGAAGAGTGTTTATGTCTATGGAGTCATAGCACTGTTAAGAGTTTATCAATAGATGGAACATTATGGATCTACAACCATTCAGTGCTTTCAATGAGGTTTAATTGAAGCATGTAACAAGGAACACTAAGTTGAATGCTTTCCTAAAGAAAATCTATGGAATAGAGAAATTGAGTTCAGCTGCAGTATGGATACCAGAGTTGGTGCTTGAAAGTAAAGCTGGATAATGGGATTCCAATAGCTCAAGCTTGGAGATTTTGAAGAATTTTTGAATTATATATGTTTAAGTCAGTTTCACTGAGGACAGTGAAAAAATAAGGGGAGGCATTTGTAATACCCCAAGGTCGAGCCCCATTTATATATATGTATTGTAAACATGTTTTGTAGGCTGGTGAACCGAGAATTTGTAAGCTGGTAATCTTATGAGCAAGTAGGCCAGAGAGCCTAGGTGTTAAAGGCCACGAGACTATTTTGTACATGTAATTATGCACTTTGTTAATATAAAAACATTGTTGCAGGTAGACCGACCATGAAGAAGATTTATGGGGGACTAAGCTCCACTAAGTAGGGTAAGGAATGGAGGGCTAAGTATTTGGGCCTAGGGTCTAAGCTAGGGGGCTTACCTATAGAGGAATAATATTTTAATATTATTTCCTGAAGAGTAAGGTAGAAATTATATATTTTGTTATCGTAAGTTCCTGAAAAGTGGGACGTAATCTAAATGGAGTGCATGCAGCTCCAGGAAGACAAGTGTCAACCTAGGCTCATGCATTTAAAAGTTGAAGCGTCAACTGTGTTGGGGGGTTCAGAGTTCATTTTGTCATCCTACATCTGAAATGTTTTGCCTCTACGTCTGCCTCTACATACTTGCGCACAATGAAGGAATCCCTCACGGGAATATTGTTCGTTCTACCATTCTCCCATCCTGTATGTGAACCCTTTCTTGCCTCTATGTCTGACCTATGCCTACCCACACACATCTCTGAAACCAGGATGGGGAAGCCATCCTATGTTGTTTCCTGTGAAGCCGGACGCAATTTTAGTCGTATGAGCCGTGTTGTGACTTAGCATTAGGATGTTTCCTTTTCGGGTGTCCATACCTATTTTTCCCTATTGTCGTTGTTGTTGTCAACCGTACCCGGTTGTAGCTGAGTCGAAGACTAGTTATCAGACCTGTGAGCATCTCTCCCACGTGAGAGAGTCTGTTGGGAAGTGAGTTCTCCTAAAAGGGATCCTGTAGTAGCCACAGTACTATGAGACTTCTGGTCCAACCTATTAGTGAAGGTGTATCCTCCTGGGGTGGAGCAAGTATGTTGGGGATGAGGATATATGTGTTGTGAGTGTAAGTGGCTTCTGGGATGAAATATCCTTCCTGTTGCTTTATGAAACTTCCTTGTTTTCCTTGCCAAGACTAGGAATCCCTTGCCCGATGGAGCGTAGTCCTAGCGTGGGGGTGACCTACTGCTGAGAGTGATGAGCAGCGTGGTCTAAGGTTGGGAGGTTCGTGGAAGGTCTGCACATAGTTGGTGGTCTTCTAATAAAATATAAGTACCACTTTTATGTCACCACCAACAATGTTTCAACCAGCTTTAGAGTTGAGGCACTAGCCTACTCAACTCAGAGAGGGCTCTCTCATGTCACTTGATGCTTCTTTGGAAATCAGTGGCTAGATTTGGTTTGTTTTGGGGGTCTTTAATAAAATGACTAGAGGAAGGGAGATAACATTTGGGCTATGGAGTCTAGAACAAACAATGCAATGTCAAATCTGTGAACTATTAAGAGGAAAATGATAAATTAGGTAGTAAGTTTGAGTTTATATTTGAAAATTTTTCATGGCATCTGAGGAAAAAGAAATACATAACTATATCAGATCATTATTGGAATGAATTTTGAATTAGTTCAGAAGAGATAAACATAGTCTAAATCGCTAAGCCGAGAGCATCAAATGATGAATTCAGGGCTTTTAAACTCTCCAATTTAAACGGAATAAAATGTATATGGAAGAAAAGATCATAGGAAACACATACTAAGAAGGTAAAACAAGACTCATATCACTGCCCATTAGAATCTTTTCATAAACGGTCCATAATTTACTTCTGCATTTATATATTCATTCTAGCCCCAAAATTTACAAAGGTCTTCTTGCATAGAGGGTAGGCTCCTCTTTTTCCATCATTCTATATCCTCAAGATAATATATATAGAGAAGGTTTCTTCATGGAATACAAAACGTTTAGACTTCTCATCATTCTAAGATTAGAGATCAGTTACAAATGAGAAATTATTTATAATAACCATTACCCTATTTTAGAGGGACCGTTAGGAACAGGTTCATCGTATCTAGGCACCATTTGTCCAAAACTTGTTGGGATGTACTTGTCTCCACCTAAGATTTTATTTTAGCTTAGCGATATCCTCCTTTAGAGTATCCAACCAGGTCTGTTGATTCTCTCCAACACTTTCAATCGTTTCAACTATGGTTTCTTTCTTCTATCATTTTCTTCGTTTCTTTTTTACAACTCACCTATTGATGACTAGATCCCTTATAATTGGATTTAGCTTGACTTCCAATCATGAGTCTATAGCAGGTTCTGTGTGGAATTTAGTCGCTAATATATGTGAAATTACCCTTTCCTTCTTACTCGTAGGTAAATCTGCCATGTTTCCTGAATGACCAGTTTCACTGGATATAGCTTTGTTCATGTATCCCAATTTCATGGACACCGAAATGTTCCCACAGAAATAAGGGAGTCCAGCAAATTTGGATACTACTTCATTTATAGATGAGATGATGCCTCCATACTTGAGAATTGGTATTTATAGAGTTCCAATCATGAATCACTGACAGATTCTCTTACAGGTAAGTTGATTTACCATGCTTGGCCAATCCATTTCAAATGATTATCTTTTGAGTTCGTTATATGGTGGCTTTCACTTGACATCATACGGTTGTGAAGTATCGAATGAATGAAACAAGGTGATTTTGACCATATGCCATTGACACCCCACAAGTGTTTGATTTGACGTATAGGAACGTGTGACATTGGGACTTTGGCGAAAGTGGTTTTAGGCAACTCGCCTTTCACCCCAACATATTTATGGAGGCAATGCGTGTCCATTTTAAAAACCACAATGGTTTCCATGATCTACCTTTATATGGTTACGTCCCATGCAAGTTTACCGCCCGATATGGACTCCAACCGTTGATATGGGTCATTTTATAATCGATAGTCTATCGAGTTATACCTTTTGCACCTCCACTATATTTGTCTATATGCCGCCAGACATGTCCCCATCCTCTAAATTATTAATTCTCCAAACTATCAAGTTTCCACGATGATGTAGCTCTTGCTAAATTCCTAAGACATGGATCTTGTCTGAAAATTGTTCTAGTGATAACATAGGCTCCAACTGGGGATGCTATCTTCCCTGTGAGGTAGTAAATAACTTATATACCCAGTGCCTGATCCATTGGGATGATCCCAAAACATGTGCGTGTACCCTGCTCCTACCATATCACTAGTGTCTGCTAAAGTCTAAACTCTGCATGCTTCTCTCAACTGGATACTAAACACTGAATATATTGCTAAAACTATCTGTACACAATACTGGAAATATAAACTAAAAAATACTTGTCCAACAAGCTTATTTGTATGTTCCTATCTACCCTAAAACACTGAAATGAATACTCAATCAACTGAAATCAAAATGCCAATGCAACCATGCAAGCATTTTATCCACTGTTTGTCTACTTTTCACAAGCTTACTCCAAATCCATCTTATTTCTATTTCTTTTATCAATTCATCCATAAATCCTAATCTCAAAAAATTAAAGATATTTCTATTGTTCATTCATTCCAATAGGATTGCAAATGGATCTTCTAAAATATGTGTAAAACATTCATCGTGTTTCACTCCTTCTATTGTATTTTTGTTTTTAGGTGATTCAACTTGTTGACTCCTAAGAAAATGATAGAGTTGTTGAGAACTTTGGCAGTAAGGATTTCCTGAATCATAAAGCGACCATGGCTGGAGAACATCATATGAAATGAAACGATTTGGTGCAAACATTGATTCATTATAATCTACTATTGTTGGTAGATTATGATCGTAAAACTTTCCCATATAATGTGTCTCGAGATCCCTAATCATATGAAAGAATGACTCCTTTTCAGGAATCAAGATATAAGGGAAATATTCTTCCACTAGGGTTTCCCTGTTGTTTGGAGTTTTCATATATGAAATTTCAAAATCTTCATCCATATCTAGGTTGTTCAGAAATAGGATCACTGCGTCATTTTCAGGGGAAGAAAGGAAACCTTGAAATACCTTGTCTTGCTGGTAATATTGTTGAACATCTGCATTAGTTCTAGGAGAAAGGAAAATACCTTTGATAAAAATTTCTTGATCGACTTCTTCTTTAATCTGAAGGTTAAGCTCTGATTGAAATTATGAATTGAAATACCCTTCCAAGTAATGATCGTGCAATGCATGTGAGTTTAGTTGGTGTTATCTAATGATGACAACCTTTTCATGTAAAACAATGCTACTATGAATATAGTCAGAAGCCCCTTTTTTTTTCTGAAATTTCATGATTTTCTCTATACCATTCAAAGGAAGAAAAACATAAGGGGAGAGAGTTTTTATCTGTAAGCCTGCTTATTTCTTCGCCTTCGACTTCATGCTTGAATATTTTCTTATTTGAAACGCCATTTTGTTTCAATAGTTCGAATGAGAAAAAACACAATGGCAAGGTTTTGTTATCTGACTCACAACGTTCTTCATTCTTTTTTAGTATCATCATAGGTGCATTTCTCCATCTCTTTGGGTTTTTGGACATGCTCACCTTCATCTTTTTCTTTGACTAATGACTGTATTTATGAATCTGCAAGGTCTTCCTCAAAACAAATAATAGGGTCATCAAGCCTCTGAGAAGAGTGTTCCAATATCTTGCCAATATTTTCTATTGGTTTGGTGTGACTTTGCATCAACACAAATTTGCTTGCCTCAACAATGACCTGAGAATTCTCTTTCAACAATTTGAATGTAGTGAATCATAAGGGTAGAGAATTCTCTCTAGCTGATCTAATATTTTTCTCCTCACTGTACTGTTGAAGAAGAGAGTCTTCAATATCACGATCATCCTTGTATCTATCATATATAGGAAAATCAACATCATATGCAACGTCGTCTAATAAGAACAAACTTGGAACATTAACCTATTCTTCAACAAACTGGTTTGAAAACTCATCCTCTTGATTGTCTACAAAATGACCAACTCCCTTCTTATCATGGGATGGCTCAGAAGCTAGAACAACACCTATTCTTTTAACAAGTGGAATATAATTTTTAGCACGATCACAAGCATTTGAGACTTCAAGAGGGCCCATGATATTGTCAATTCTATGCTTAAGATTCCAATCAACTATTTCCTGTTCATATTTACTTTCATGTTTTTGAGCATCCAACTCCTCCTTTTGGATTTGTTTACATGTTTGGATGTTGTGTTGAATATCTTGGGCATCATTAAACATTTGTTGTAAGGACTTAGGTCTTCTTTCCATCAGGAGGAAGACAAATCTAGATGAAGAGTTGTTGTATAATGGAACATGGCAACTACTTCATTGGGTTGAATCTCTTCAAGAAATTTGTAGTAAATACTGGAAAACCTTCTACTGAGTATAGAGATAGCTTTGTTGTTCTGCCATTTCAAGGCATATAACTCTGCAAGTTGTAGCTCCAAAGATTTCTTCTTGCCCCAAAACTTTAAAAAAACATTCTTCAATTCCTCCCATGAGCTAATTGTATCTGGCTGCAAATGTCTAAAACAGTATTTGGTGTCCCCTTTCAAGTATTGAGAGAAATCCCTCATACAAACATCGTCATGGTTAATCTCAAATAAATCTATAAAATTCTCAAACCCTTAGATGTGCTTTTCAGCTGAGATGACATTAGTTTCTCCATCAAACACAAGTAGATATTCATGGTGATTTGGAGGGAAATCGTGGAGGACTTGGGGTAGTTTCAGGGGTATGTATATATGTTGGGCTTTGGAGGACGTTGGACTAGGAACAGGGGGAGAGATATTGGCCTTGGATTTATGGGGTTCACCGACTGGGTCACGGTCATCACATGGCCTAGCTGGAAAACTCTTATTGAAATCATTGATACGGTGGGGGTATGCATGTGAAACTTTAAGAGGAGGATAAATGATTGCAAGCTTTTCATGATCATCATTAGAATGCAACAGGTAAAGAAAATTTTGTTTGGCATGTTCAAGGAAAAAGAAGAGGCAACCTATAACAAACAATAAAATTCCTTGGAAAAAATCCAATTTTAAGTACTTGTTTTCTTCCATAATGTCTTTTCATACCTCTGTCAAGGGATCTCATTTCTCAGTGGAGTCTTTGAATTACATTTTAAGCTTGAGTGGAGTCGCCAATAATGTTTTGGAAGATGGATTTTGCATTGAGAGTGGAGTCTACATTGAAAATTCAAATTTTTGGATTCTTCTACTAGTGGAATCAACTTCAAACTGATTTTTTGATCTGTGGAGTCGCCAGAGCAGGAATACAGCCAATATGTTCCTAAGTGTCTGCTACTCTCAGACCTTAGAACTCAACCATGTCATTCTTCCCATTTTTTTTTTAATTTCGTCCCCGGAAACGATGCCAGAATGTTAGCACTCTGTAAATTTTGTCCAGCTGAATAGACAGATGACAGAGGTCACTGTTTCAAACATCTTTAGAGCTGAGGCACTAACCTTCTCAACTTAGAGAGGGATCTCTTGTGTCACTTTATGATTCTTTGGAAACCAGTGGCTAGATTCGGTTTTTTTGGGGGGTCCTTAATAAAATGTCTGGAGGAAGGGAGATAACATTTGGGCTATGGACTCTAGAAGAAACAATGCATTGTCAAATCTAGGAACTATTAAGAGGAAAAGGATAAATCAGGTAGTAAGTTTGAGCTTATATCTGAAAATTTTGCATGGTGTCAGAGGAAAATGAAACACATAACTATATCAGAGCATTATTGGAATGAATTATGAATTAGTTCAGAAGAGATAAACATAGTCTGAATCACTAAGCCAAGAGCATCAAATGATGAATTCTAGGATTTTAAACTCTCCGATTTAAACGAAAGAAAATGTATATGGAATAAAAGATCACAGGAAACACATTTTGAGAAGGTAAAACAAGACTCATATCACCACCAATTATAATCTTTTCATAAACAGTCCACAATCCACTTCTACATTTATATATTCATTCTAGCCACAAAATTTGCAAAGGTCTTCCTACACAAAGGGCAGGCTCCTCTTTTTCCATCATTCTATATCCTTGAGATAATATATATACATGGAAGGTTTCTTCATGGAATAAAAAACATTTAGACTTCTCATCGTTCTAATATTAGAGATCAGTTATAGATGATAAATGATTTATAATAACCGTTACCCTATTTTAGAGGGACCGTTAGGAACAGTTTCATCGTATCTAGGCGCGCCATTTGTCCAAAACTTGTTGGGATGTACTCATCTCCACCTGAGAGTTTATTTTAGCTTAGCGATCTCCTCCTTTAGAGTATCCAACCAAGTCAGTTGATTCTCTCCAATACTTTCAACCATTTCAGCTACGGTTTCTTTCTTCTGTCATTTGCTCTGTTTTGTTTTTACAACTCACTTGTTGATTACTAGATCCCTTATAATGGGATTTAGCTTGACTTCCAGTCTGAGTTTGTAGCAGGTTTTGTGTGGAATTTAGTCGCTAATATGCATGCAATTATCCTTTCCTTCTTACTCATAGGTAAATCTGCCATGTTGCCTGAATGACCATTTTCACTAGATATAGCTTTGTCCATGTATCCCAATTTCGTGGACACCAAAAAGTTCCCATAGAAATCAGAGAGTTGAGAAAATTTGGAGACTACTTCGTTTATAGATGAGATGATGTCTCCATACTTGAGAATCAGTGATTATAGAGTTCCAATCATGAATCAATGACAGATTCTCTTATAGGTACGTTGATTTACCACGCTTGGCCAATCCATTTCAAATGATTATCTTTCGAGTTTGTTATATGGCGGCTTTCACTTGACATCATACAGTTGTGAAGTACCAAATGAGTGAAACGGGGTGATTTTGACCAGCCACCACCGACACCCCACAAGTGTTTGATTTGATGTATAGGAACATGTGACATCGGGGCTTTGGCGAAAGTGGTTTCAAGCAACCCTCCTTTCACCCTGACGTATTTTTGGAGGTGACACACATCCATTTTAAAAACCACAATGGTTTCCTCGGTCTTCCTTTATATGGTTAAGTCCTGTGCAATTTTACCGCCCGATATGGGCTCCAGCCATTGATATGGGTCATTTTATAATCGACAGTCTGTCAAGTTATACCTTTTATGCCTCTGCTATATTTGTCTATATGCTGCCAGAGATGTCTCAGTCCTCTAAATTATCAACTCTCCAAACTATCAAGCTTCCACAATGATGCAACTCTTGCTAAATTCCTGATACTTGGATCTTGTCTGAAAATTGTTACAGTGATAACACTGTTTATGTTGTATATGCTGCATGTGTAGGCTTACTATTATTTCTGCATTATTATGTTATATACATGTAGAATAATCATTCTATGTTTATATGGATGTGTATGTTTTTCCGCAAGTATCTCTATGTGGCACAACCCAGTAGTTAAAGGTTGGAGCTTTCATAGATTAGAATAGAGTAGTAGAGTTGCAGGAGTAGTGTCATTTCCCAACCCATTGGTGGTTGGGGATGTTACAAAATCTCTCTTGAGATTCTTTGAGGTTAACTTACCTCTGTCAACGCACTCCTTGTGGACAATGTGCATTGCTTGCACTCGAAAACTCAAAAAAGAAAAACAATTGAAACATATTCAATACTTCACCAGTTTATGCATTCAAACCATGAACAACAAATAAAAACATAATAATGAACACAAATATATAAACACACTATATGCAGGAAAATTGCTTTTCTATTATCTTTGTGAGTGTCTCCTAAGCGCTCTGTGAAAATTCGATTTGTTTTTGGCACTCGTTGAACTCTGCAAACACAACGTGCAGTCAAACGAATTTTTTTAGGCCATCATTCCTTAAAAAAACCCACAACATTCATAAACCAATATGATTTAAGAAAACGTTCATATTTCATTTTCTTTCTGAGCTCTTCTCTGCTCTGTAATAAATTTCGGGCACTATCCCCTTTCTCTCAGTCCCCAACCCATGTGGTCACAAACCATGACCAAGAGATAGGTCACTAGGTGATTACTCGGGCCTTCGACTTCGGAAGGTTTCAAGGCACCACACAACAATCTCTCGGAGTTATAGATTATCGAACTCATGACGTAGGGTGGATCAACTTTCCATGTCTACTCTTCATCCAACGATTGACACTTACTATGGAACTTCAAGTGTCTAAGTTCAGGGACTTTGGGTCTTCGGAGGATCTCACATTCGTACATTTGAATTGTTAATCTCCAAACATTCCCAATCACCTTTGGTGATGTCATTATGTCACATCACTTAATGTTTTCCAATTGCGAGGGCATCAACAGTTGTTTGGAGAAATCCTCCTTTCGTCCTGCAATTCTACTGACACTGACATGTAACCCATCAGTGAAACCATGGTTTGGATTGTGGGACTACCTTGGATAATTAACTTCCATGCAACTTGGGTCCCCACAATGACTTCTGGCCATCGATCTAGATGTATCATGATCAACACTAGTGTGGGTCCTCTGACCTTTAACTACGTTACGTAACCTCAGGCCCCACTAACCCTACTCATACAAGATGTCACATGGCGAAATACTAGCGGTTGATACATGGCCCACACACTAAGTTCCAAATTCCATTTCAATCTTCCATGGGTTCAAAACCTACTGACACGTGGCACACATCCCACGTGTCCATGTCACCTCCAGGTGACGTCATCATGACTCACCACTTCGGCTCTTCAGGATTTTGAATTCGGGAGTTTCAAATCCTCTACGCTTGATTTTGTCTGGAGCACTTTCCCTTGGAGTTCATGATCTACCAACGTGTGTCCTCCTTCATGATCAACGGCTATGAGTGACTTTGACACTTTGGGCTTCAGGGGTTTCAAACTCACAGTAGAAGTGCAAGGACTGCATAGGAAGAAATATGTGTTGAGTTCAGAGAGAGATAGAGTCACCGAGAACTCTATAGGGCTCTACCATGTGGGCATCGAGCGAGTGCAAGTGTGCACAGAGAGAAATCTTTGTCGATTTTAGGGAGAAGAGTATCAGAGGAAGATACTCACAGATATATTGAACACTCTGTAGAGAACACTCAACAAGGTGTGCTTTGAACAGAAGGATGCCAATAGGGCACAAAGTTTTCCTTTGAAATGAAACAAAAGGGTAGATACCCTTAAGAGACTGAGTAAATCGAAAATCTTAGAAGAGATAACGCAAGGAGTGCATAGGAGATAGACTCATTCTAAGTCCTAAATCTCAGAAGAGATAATGCTTACGAGAGAGAAGATGATATCTAGGAGGCGGACTTGCAGGAGAAAGGTCAAAGGCAAAATCCTTTGAACACTGAAAAAATATTCCAAGGCGAAAGAATTCAAAAGCTCGGGAGGAAGAGAGACAAAAGTCATTAGATTGGTTGTGGGGAGGATCCTGGACCATTATATTAGTGTCCAAGAGAACACATCTAAGAGAACAAAGGAAGCACAGAGGAGAGGAACATATCCCATCCGTTAGGTCTGAGCACGAAGAACCAACAACCCTTGGATCTGGAGGCAAGCGCACGAGACTTAGCCCTTGTGTGTGCAAGATAAGTGGACTTTTCAAAGTTCTTAAGTCCTAAAGGAGATCTCAATCATTGATCGAGGAGGAGGTTGAATGTAACGTCCCCGACCACCAATCCACTTTCCAGGCAATGCTACCATGTGGAACATTCTCATACTTATATATATAACATCCATATTAAATCTAATTAACAAATTTAATCAAAGAATACAGAGTAAGCACGTGATTACTACTAATATACATCATCAAGGACATTAACAATAACTCATAAGCACAAAAGAATACATGATAACATATAAGCATCACAAACATGCAAAACATAATATGAAGCACAAACAGATACTTATATTTGAAACTATGGTAATCCCACCAACCACGTGAAGACCTTCCATGAACCTCCCAGCCTTAGACCTCACTTTTCATCACGCTCAATAGTGGGTCACCCCCAATATGGGAATAAGCTCCACCCAAGGTAAGGGAATGCTAGACTAGGCTGAGGTTACAGGAAAAGCTGCACAAAGAAATCGAAAGGATTCTCCCCGGGAGCCTTCTTATGCCCACTTTTCATGGACTCTCATTTCCAACATGCCTGTTCTTCCCGAAAGTATACACCTTCACAAGCTTATTCCATCGGTGCTTCACCTCCTTCTCTGGGCCTCAACAATAGGATGGATTAGGAAGTCTCAAAGCTCTGTAGCTCATGCTAGACTCTCTCTGAGAGAAAATCACTTCCTAGCAACCTCTCTCACCTGAAGAGAGTTGCTCGCAAGCCTGGCAACCTGCCTCTTCAACCATTTTTCAACTGAATTCCCTCAAGGTGAGGATAACAACCACAACCACTGGTCAATTCCACTCAAGACACATAGAAGGCAACAAGCCAAAGGTGGTTCAGGTATAGAATCTACTTTGCAAGAGAATTTAGGCTCGACTCACAGGACACACATGTGACACAACTCAATCAACACAGAGGACGAACATAGACTTCTACCATTTGGACCGAGGTGAATTGATTTTCCATAAAAACATCACAGTCTTCCCCACCCCGAGTTGCGTGAGGCATACCGAACACAGACGTAGAGATCCCCTCGGTTCAAACAACTCCTAGTGGAATGGAGAATGAACCCCCTCCATGGTTCAATATTTGGGTTAAATTGCATGTGCGAGGGCTGACACATGTCTCCCATGAGGCTGCATGCGCTCCATAGCATGTGTTCCATTTTGCACACATTCCCCTTTTAGGAATTTAGGATAAAAACAAACATTTCTCATAACCATGGGAATAATAATAAATCATTATTCCCAAGGACTTAAGCCCCTAAGCTTAGCCCCTAGGCTCAACAGTTAGCCTCTCTTTCCAACCTTTCAGCACCTTTTCTCTTACCCACCTTGTGGAAGTTTAGTCCCCCATCACTCTTTCTTCGTGGTCGGTCTGCATGCAACGATGTTTATTCTTTATTAATGATGTGCATATTACATTTATAAAAGTAGGCTCCTGGCCTTAACACTTAGTCTCTCCAGCCTAATAAACACATAAGCCTACCAACTTATCAATACCTGGATCACCAGCCTACAAAACATGATTTACAATTCATAAACATGATTACAACAGGGCTCATCCTTGGGGATATTACAATCCCTTCACCTTATTTTTGCACTGTCGTCAGTGCAACTTTTACATAGCCTCAGTAAGATTTCAAAAATCTTCAAAAATATGTGGATATTCTACCCGCATAACATATTCATGCTCCCATGTCTCATTCTCAGGACCGTACCAGGTCCACTGGACCTTTACAAGCTCTATGGCTTGATTCCAGAGCTGTTTTCTTTTCCGGTCCAATATGCGCACATGATGCACTTGCAGGACACCTTCTTGCTCCACCTGAATCACATTCAAATCAATTACAATATTAGCAATAGGTATATATTTCTTAAGAAATGAAACATGAAACACATTATGTATAGTAATGGATGGAGGTAATGAAAGCATATATGCAACTGTCTCAATCCTTTCCAGGATTTCAAATGGCCCAGAAAATCTGGCTGCCAACTTGGCGCAGTTTCCCAGCTTCATGGAACTTATATTGGTTTTCACTTTCAAGAAAACATGATCACCCACTTTAAACTCTCTGTGGGTTATGTTATTATTAGGATAACTTTTCTGCCTGTCTTGGGAATCCTTTAAATTATGCTTGATTTTTAGCATTTGTTCTTCCATTTCCTTGAACAACTTTGGCCCAACTACTTCCCTATGAGTTGGATTATCCCAAATTACTAGAGTATTGCACTTTCTTCCATAAAGTGCTTCAAATGGGATCATCTTCATTGATGCTTGATACCCATTGTTGTAGGCGAATTCTACCAAGTGCAAGTAGTCTTCCCATTTTGATGGTTTGTCCATCACATACATCCTTAGCATGTCTTCTATTTCTCTATTCACCCTCTCTATCTATCCATCGGACTCAGGATGATAAGATGTACTGAAATTCAGATTCATTCTAAACCCTTTGAATAACCCTTTCAAGAAATGCGAGGTGAATTTTGGGTCTCTTTAGGACACAATTGTCTTGGGAATCCCGTGCAATCGTGCCACTTCCTTCATAAAGATGTCGGAAAAATCAGTTGCCTTGTGAGTAGTCTTTAACGGAATGAAATGGGCATCTTTCGTAAGCTTGTCCACCACCACCATAATTGAATCATGATGCTTGTCAATCTTGGGCAATCCTGTGATGAAGTCCATTGTCACCACTTCCTATTGAAAAGCCAACAAGAAACATGTGTCTAATTTACTTTTCGCTTAAATAAATTGGCCAATAAATATTAATCTATTATCTCATTTATAACTGAGTGAGTTGGGGTTGTAACATAATTATAAGTGTAGTTAAGTGAGTTAATCCCAATTGTACTAGTTGTAACTAAACTTGCACTAGTGAGAGTTCAGTGAATTAATTATTAATTAATTCAAATCAGTGAACTCACATGCAACTGAAGATTGACCACGATTAACTACATGCATGTCAGATCCAGTGGAGACCCAATTGAGATAACAGGTGAAAGGGACAGTTTGGATATTAGTTGTGATTTGAGTGAATTGAACTCATGCAATCACACATGTAGTGGATATGCTCACAAGCATGTGAAAACTAGGAAATTCAAATTCATTGTGAATTCTAATTTGCAGGGATTGTGTAGAGGAGGCAGGTTGTTTGGAGACAGAAATTGGCACATGTATTTGTTGAGTTTTGTATGATAGTGTGAGACGATTGTATTGTAATGAGAGCTATTGGATTAGAGTTTTGTATGAAGTTTTTTGATGATCCATGATATACATAATATATGATAGTGGGGTTTTTATCTTTATGCTTTCCCGGAAAAAATTATGTGTTATGTGTTCTTGATATTTCACTTTGTGATCGTGGTCTAATTTTCTTCAAGAATAATAGTAGAAGTGATTTTGTATTTAACAATGGCATATAATTATTAGATTAGTAGAATCACAGGAAATACTTAATTTGTATTGAAAACTTCTACATGGTATCAGAGCCAGGAAGCCACAGAAGTGAGGTGTGAAAATAATAGTATTTTCTCAGGTCCCATCTCTAGCAGGGTGAGAACCTTAGTACTGAAAACTACGCACATTTCTAGGAGAAGAAATTATCGCACCCTATTCAAAGGAGAGGTGAAAACTTCATTAAGATTCTTGCAGACTACTTAAAGCAGAGGTGTGAACTACTCTCACCCCATAGTGCTTTACAGTGCGAACTCTCTCAAATAGTTCGCAGGCTAGACACAGGTGAAGTGCGAACTCTCTCAAATAGTTTGCAAGCTAGACACTGGTAGGGTGCGAACTTCCCTCAAGATGCTCTTAGGTGGGGTGCGAACCTCCCAGGTAAAGAGGGATTGCAGTAGTTGAGTTTGTGGTTGGATAACATTCAAATTTGCAGGACTTTCCTAGTGCGACAGTTGATTCAAGATCGAAATGTATTTCAATGGCTTGAGGTTGGAGTATGCACTCGAGGGAAACTTGAACTACATTTCTTGGAAGGACAAGATGGAAGCAGTACTCGAAGACAATGGCTTGAAGGATTACATTGACAAATATGTTCCTAAGACTGATGCAACAGACACTGCAAATCTTGATGCATGGAAAAATAAAGTGGAAAAGGTGAGGAGGATTATATTGGAGGGAGTACGATACCACATTGTCTCAAGTCTCCATGGGAAAGCCACACCACATGCAATGTGGAAGGCTTTGATAGATCTTTTCCAAAACAACATTGACCATAGGAAATTGGCGCTCAAAGATAAACTCATGAAGATCAAGATGGAGAAGGATGACACCATTCCAAAATATCTCATGAAGTTTTTCCAATGTCAAGATGAGCTTGGAAGTGTGGGAATAATAGTCGATGTTGATGATTTGGTGAGCTTGGCTCTCTTAGGACTTCCCAAGAGTTGGCATAGTTATCAAGACTCTGTCAATGGAAGGGAAAAATTTCCAGATTGGGAACTACTATGGTTGGATCTAGTGTAGGAGGAGTTCAGGCGGAACACCAGAGATGGATCTTCATCAAAGTGTGATGATGAAGAGGATTTTCCTTTGACTGCCAAGGCAAGGAAAGGGAAAGGGAAAAAAATCCATTCAAAATCTGAGTCTAAAGTCAAGAAGCTGGATTTGTCCAAAGTGAAGTGTTTTCACTGTCACAAACATGAGCATCTCATTACTAACTCTCTGTAGAAGAGGAAGAATAAGACAGTTGTTGGAGCTGCAACTGGTGAGGCTCTTGTCTCGCAATTTGAACTTGACTTCTCTTTGATCACATGCATGGCTTCAAGTGCATTGAGATCGGTGTGGTCTTTGGATAGTGGTGCTTCCTACCACATGATGAGAGATGATGGGCAAGGCAAAAAAAGTGATGAGCCAGGATGAGGGTGAATTATGGCATAGGCGATTGGGCCATCTTCATCATGGAGCCTTGAAGATCATACAACAAATATCTATTGTACTTCCAATGGGAACACTTGCTCAGTTAGATCAGTGCAAGGGGTGCACCCTGGGGAAGTATGTAAAGTCCACCTTTCATAAAAAGGAGAACCGTGCTTCAATGATCCTGGAGAGAATTCACACAGATGTGTGTGGACCATTATCAGTTATTTCAACAACAAAACATAGGTATTATGTTATTTTTGTTGATGAATTTTCTCATAAATGATGGATATTCTTCATGTAGAAGAAGGATCAAACATTCTCAAAGTTCTGTGAGTTTAAAGCATTAGTGGAGAAAGAGTCAGGGAAGCAAATGAAGACTCTAAGGAGCGATAATGGTGGAGAATACATATCTAATGAATTCAAAGACTTATGTAGCAGAGAAGGAATTCGAAGAAAACTCATAGCACCTCATAACCCACAATAAAATGGGGTAGTGGAGAGAAAGAATAGAATGATCGTGGGTGTTGCACGAGCAATGTTGCATGATCAGGGCCTACCAATGCATTTGTGGGTAGAAGCATGAAATACTGCAGTTTATGTGCAAAACCGTTGTCCTCATAGAATACTTGGAATGAGAACACCTGAAGAAGCTTTCACTGGTAAGAAACTTGATGTTTCTCATTTTAAAATTTTTGGCTCGTCTATTTTTGTGCATGTGAACAAGGATGCCAGGAAGAAGCTAGAACCGACTATTGAAGTTGGGATATTTGTGGGGTACATAGAAACACCCCATAATTATCGTGTGAATTTTCCAAATAGTAATATGACTGTTATGTCACAGGATATAAAATTTGATGAGGGGAAAGCCATGCAGTTGTCGCTTGAGAGGGAGCTAGACTTGCATGCAGAAGAGGAACTAGTGATTCCCAAAGATGAGTCTCAAGATGTGGATCAATCACATGAGGATATTGATGGAGTGGAGGAAACCACTCATGCAGTGTAAATTCTAACCTTGTACAATGTCTACTGTAAATAGATATTCAGAAAAGAATAGAAAAGATATAATGGAAAATGAAAACATTACACAGAGATTTTTCCCTTGGAAACCCAAACCGAGAAAACCAGCATATATTATATTCATACATTGTGTTACATTGTTTACAATACAATATACATATAGGAGCCAGCCGCATCCAAAACCCTAACCCAATGATCTGGATTAGTCCAAAACCCTAATTCCTTAACCGGAAATAGAAAACCATCGGCAAAAAACCATGTGCCGAAAAACCACCTAAATATCATGTGGTCCCGGAAATATGTCGTCCTAGTAATATGTCATCCCAGAAATATGTCGTCCCGAAAATATGTCATCCCGGTGCGAAAAAAAATTTCGGGGGCACTGCCCCCCAACCCCCACGCGGGGGTGTTGACGGGCGAAATCGAACGTCCATCAACTGGGAGAGTGGAACCGGTCCGGGGTTGTTTAATAACCCAAGCCATTTGGAATGAACCACCTTGACGGGTTTAGCAGCTCCGTCAGTTGATCTAAGGTCCTAAGAAAACAAAAAAGAAAACTAATCTAAACTAACTAATCTAACTAAAACTAAATAAAACAAACTAAACTAAAACTAATTACTAAAACAAACTTAAACTAATCTAACTATTCTATATATACAATCTACTAACTACTACTATACTAACTAACTAATTTACTATTAACTGAAATATAACTTATTCACAAAACGTACATTATCCACAATTTACAGATTTAATTAAAACCTGAAAAAATTCATTTGCATTTTTCCCTAAGACAGTAAAAGGTATTTTTTGTTGATTTTATAATTTTATGAACAGAAATAAAACAGAAAACTAACTAAACTAAATCACTAATTCTAAACTACAAATATAACTAACTAAAATACTGATAATATACTAAACAAATAAATAACAAATTGACCTGGAAATGCTCCAAGTTTGTCCTGTGTATGATGACTGTGCTAGCAGGTCGGAGGAAGGAAACTCGCACCGAATAATCCAGAAGCTTCTCGTAAATGATAGTTGCAGTGCTCTTTAAGTTTATTTACAGGACAAATAAGACATAAAAATCACAACAATCATATGATTTATAAATCTCCACAATTAGGTAAGCCTGTTTTGCAAAGATCTATACTTAATAATTCAATTGATGAAGAAGACAAATCTGTCATTCACAAACTAAATCAAGTAATTGTTGTATTTCTTAAGTACTGGAAGAAATCAGTTATGGATCAAATTAATTAAATCATATCACTTTGCAAAAGACTAAGATAGCTAAAGTAGTCGTTAATCAAATGCAAATTGATAAACATGAACATGAAACAAAAGATTGATATTATGAAAGCAAAAGCTGTAGCAGAACATCAACTTCTGTCTCAGTCTGTATTAGATATCCATAATCCTGGTTCTCCCACAAGCGAGAATGATCCTTATTACACAAAATAATAAGTATTTAAAGGTTTTCCACAGGGTAAAACCTCCCTGTGGAAGTTATAAAACTGTTTACATAAAATATGGGAAGATATCCCAAAGTCAACTAAACTAGGGAACTAAAATAAAAGTAAAATATTCAAATATCCTCTAGACTGTCCATCAAATCCCATGCAATTCGAATTCACTTGAAAAGGACCAAAAATGAACAAATTAGAACGATCTTTTATTAATAAAATGATAGAAAATTTAATTCTATAGACTAGCTATAGAATCATGCGATTCTGTAGCTAGTCTAAATAAGATACAGAATTAGCATGGAAATTAATCGAAAATCTTTTAAAGAATTCCATTTAATTTACATCAAATAGCCATTTGAAAAATGAATCATTTAATTTGAGTCTGTTATAATATTTGAAATCAAACAGGATCCAAATCAATTAAATGACCACAGAGATAGGCATACTCTGTTTTGTTTGTTACCTGAAAGTCGGGTGACAAAATCATATGGAACAGCAATACGATTGTTTCATAACAAATCGAATTCAACATAATCAAAACAAATGGCAAGCAACTGTTACGCTGCCTTCAACAGGAAATATGAATTCGACGGGATCATTTCCAAATCATAATAACTATTTTGATTTAACAAACGACTCATGCCACAAGTAGATTCACTCGAGCTGGCGCGAGAATCAATTCTAATATAGTTGTAACAAGATCGATTGATAGCAACATAATTCATAAATTAGGTGAACAATATTGATTGTCTTCGATCGAAATTGTTCCAATCAAATGAATTATAACTGGGTTTGACCAATTCGTTTTACACATTTAAAATCAAACAAAACAACAATTACAATCGGGATCCAATTCCTAAAATGATTGAGCTAACAACAATCCAATCAAGCGATTTAGTCGGCTAGGTTTTAGCATAGTCATTGCAAATCATAATCGTTCCGTGATTCGGGCGTATTTGCACAGGTTTAATGAGATCGTTGTTTTTATAAAAACAGAGTAGTTCTTTCCAAATTAAATTGAACAGAGTGGAACTCAATGATTTGGAGAATCATATGAAACATCATATCGTAACAACTACACTCCTGAAATCATTTACCAATCACAGTATACGAATCATAAAGAGATCAGATGCAACATGGTCGTATTCTGATTTGGGCGTGGAAAACTTCTTGTTTAGAATGTATACAAAATGAATTCAATCGAAAACACATCATTAATTTCATTACTTCAATCAAACAAAAACCATTCAAATCCAATAAAAATCTATGAGCAAATCGTATATCAAATCGAAATTCCTTTTATTTTTAGCAAAAAATGAAACCATGTACAGAATGATAACCGAATGACAGAGGCAATTTGGATGAGAGACTAAGCTATTTAAAAACAGAATTCAAATCATTTGGTTAACCTTGATTATTCACAAAACAGAAACGATATCAAATTTTCATACCTATACAGTGACAAGGCGGCTTGATCATGCCAATTTAGAATTGACAATGGCTGTGGTTGATTCAACGTTTTTGAAAAGGATAGAGCTTGTTGACTTCTGCTTCTTATCAGCTGCTTGGAGCTTGGCTCTTTGACTAGTTAGCACTGCAATTTGATCTTCCAGTGATCAAATTTTCGATTGGAGTATGGGAACATCAATGTAGTATCGTTCTAACCAAGAATCGCACTGGTCACAGGGAGACTGTGTGGGTTTTGAAAGAGCAGGCGAGGGTTTGGATATGTGATTGAGGTTTTCGTTAGGAAACTTAATACCAGGGTAGCCAGGGTCATCCCTTAGGCAAGGGGGAAGATTTGTTACGAAATCGTATGGTGGTTCAGGGCATAAACCCTGCGAGTAAGGATATTCATCGACTAAAAAATGTTCAATATCAGAATCAGAATCCTCACTCACAATTATAGGTATTGACTCAGCAGAGGGTTTAGGATTGTTCCTAGCCATCCATGAAATCAAATGAGCGTTCTTTTTACCCTTAGCATTAGCAATAGGGTTTGCCTTAGGATTTTTGCTCACAGGATTTTTAATAGCCTTTGCACTCTTAGTTACAGCGTCAGGTAAGTCGATAGGCAGGTAGGCCGAAGGCTTAGGAGCAGGCAATAGGATATGGAAGGGAACAGAGGGTACAACCTTGACTTCACTCACCACAAGTTTGTCAACCTATATAGGGTTCGGATCCTCGAAACCATTCTGAGCAATGAAAGTTCTCCAACTATCACCATGCAAACTTAAATGATAAACAATGATAATTTTGATAAGTCCATGGTGGAACAGGCTGCTGTCAGCTTGGTGCCTTTTGAACCTTTTTGACATTTTATATAGGCTACGATGAAAGTAAAAGGGCAAATTCAACGAGTATCCCATAAAATTCATAAGCAAGCGTAGGTGGTAGAGAAACACAAGTCTGTATCGACCTTCACAGGTCACGAACTGTTTGATTACCATCAGAGTATCGTGCCATCGTGATTTAAGTGCAGAGATGGGCATACCTCTGTCACAAGAGGTGACTTTGCACGAGAGGAACATCAATGTCCACGACACCTCCTGGACCTTACAATTTTTGAACCAGTCCTGCCCTGTAGCAGGTAACCCTGTAGCAGAGCTAATAAATCCCTCATTAATTTCTAATTGTATGTCGCCCACCTTGGATCTACAACCATCGAAGGTCATGCAAAACTATCGTGCTACAGCTAGATTAAAACCCTCAAATTGTTTCACGAAGGTAAGCCATCCTTTGTCCTCCAAATCTTTGCGAGCATTGTCAAACATTAACAGGGCTTGGTCGCCATTTGGTTTGATCTGAACGACTGGTTCCATGGAACCAAGCACATGGTACGCCGAGGGTTTGTATCACAATATACACAGGAGCAGAGTTGCCCGAGCTAACATAAGTGAATGGTGATAAGGGGTGGGAATAAATGCCATCATGCGAAGATGGTGGAGTTATTCACTGCCATGCATAACAATTATGATCAATAGTACCACCACCGGTGTTCATAGCTGTTATACCCACTATAGCATAGTTTAACACTCATGTCATTTGCCCAACCAATGAAACAATGATAAGTGTATAAACAAACGTGTTTAATAAACGTTATACCAAAGTTTGAAACCATCAATCATACGATTTAAAACCAATAGCATATGTTTAACCATGCGCCAATGTATTGTAACAACTCATATTAATAATTTATCCAAGGTGCCAATGGATCTTCATACAATCAACATGCCAATAGTTATGAAAATATGAACATAGGCGTTCTATTAAAAAGATACATATGAAATATTTAATCATAACCCCTATGTATCTTAAGAAACCAAAAGGTCAAGTAAATCAAATAAAATGCAATCCAAATGCTAATGCCTTACAAACTCAATAAAACCAAATTACACAATCTATCGAAGCATGAGTACCGATCGAAGAGTCTTACCAACTGTATAATGATAATTAAAAGGTAAGTGCAATAGGCATATCGACCAAAGAGATAGTGAGGTTTAGATAATGATCGAAATACGACTTCGAAAGATGAAGTTTTCACGCTTACATTCATGAAAACACAATGAAGGCAACATGTAAATGTCGTTTATTTGAAAATTGCGATGAAAAA
>ML817361.1:55094-65544 GCA_009831015.1 Picea engelmannii
CTGGCAATGAGCACAAGATTATAAGAGCCCTAACCTCATCATCAAAGTCCACTTTTACAGAACTTAGTTGATTAGTAACCGTATTAAATTCATTTAAATGATTTGCAACAGACCCACCTTCTGACATCTTCATATTAAATAATATCTTCATTATAAATACCTTATTCGAGGTCGAGGGTTTTTCATACAATTTGGCCAACACGTCCATCAAACCCTTTGTTGTCTTTTCTTTCGAAATATTGAAAGCCACCGACGCTTCCAGGCTCAGTCGTATCGTTCCTAGAGCCTTTCTGTCAAGAATCTCCCATTCTTCGTCCTTCATGGCTGCTGGCTTCTTTGCTACTCTGTTCAATGGTAGGAATAGATCCTTCTGATATAAATACTCTTCCATATGCATCTTCCATAACTGGTAGTTTTGGCCATTAAATTTCTCGACACTGAACTTTCCATCTTCCGACATTGCTCCCACTCGAACTAGGAACCCTCTTTTCCTACGAGTTACCTTATGCTCTGATACCAGTTGTTAAAAAAACAGGACCGCGGAGCAATAAAATAAAACAAATGCAAAAACAAAACACAGAAGACACACAATACAAGAGAGACACAGATTTATGTGGCTCACCCAGTGTGGGCTACGTCCACCAAAGAAATTGCCAGGTCCTTCCTTTATTATTATCCAGCAAATGAAGGGAGACAACCTACAGCAAAACCCGTTGTAACTTCCTCTTCTTTTTCTCACAGTCTCCCCTCTCAGAATATAATATTCACCATCATCCCTAGCCGCAATACATTTCCCTCATAAAAGAGGGTTGCCTTCTAGGGAAAAAAACCCTAACATAATCTCTACCGTTAGATCTGTAACCTTATAATGAACGGTCCAGATTTACAATGAAATTACAATATATTTTTACAAGGAATTTTTTGCTTCGGGGGCTTCAGCCCCGAACCCTCGCTGGGGGCCTGCTTGCCCCCAGACCCCCCAGCCGTGGGGATAGGCCCCCTGGACCCCGCAGAGGAGGTACCCCCCCTCTACACTCCGTCGCGTGGAAGAGTGTACATACTCCTGGGGTGTAAATACTTCATGGGGTATAAACATGGCTGAAAGTAAAAGACCTATAAATAAGGAAGATAATTGGGCTCCACAACCAACATTTCCCGACCTGTTGGTGGCTGGGGATGTTTGTAACATCCCCGGCCCTCTAGAGACAACGTAATGCTACCATGAAGAATATAACTTATATGATATATATACATTTTAATGATAATAAAACACTTAATCACCATAAAAAAAAAATACTGCTACCAGTTCAAATTCAAACAAGATTAATAATAAATATACATGCAATGGAATACATGATAAAATTCAAGCATCGCAAAACATGCATAAAATACATAATTAAGCATAGAAATGATACTTATATTTTAGTTGGAGTATTCCACTAAATGCATGCAGACCTTCCATGAACCTCCTAGCCTTAGACCATGCTACTCATCACTCTCTACAGTAGGTCACCCCTGAGCTAGGACTAAACTCCACCGGGAAATGGAATTCCAGGCTTGGCAAGGACAACAAAGAATTTGCACAAAGCAACAGGAAGGATCTTTTATCCCAGGAGCCACTTACGCCCACAACACACAAACCCTCATTACCCACACACCTACTCCACCCTAGGAGGATACACCTTCACTAATACAAGTCCATCGGCTAGTACACCTCCCTTACCTTGGGCTTCAGCAATAGGCTAGACCAGAAGTCTCATAATATTGTGGCTACTACGAGACTCCCTTCCAAGAGAAATCACTTCCCAACAAACTCTCTCACCTGGGAGAGTTTCTCATAGGCCTGAAAACCTACCTCTTCAACTAGTCTTTGACTCATCTACAGTCGGTTACGGATGATAGAAACAACAACAGCAACAAGGAAAAACGGGTATGGACACCCAAAGAGGAAACAATCGAACACTAGGACATATCAAGGGTCAGTATGAAAAAATCAATGACAGCAAGCCACACTCAGTCTGGGAACTAAGTGGCCGCAACAACCAACAATTATGACACAACCCGACTCTCTACAGAAGTAAAAAACTCAAAATGGTTCAAGTATGAACTTGACTCTATGGGTGTGGATAGATTGGGTTCACGGAATCACAAAGGTCGGCTTTTTCGTTCTCCTTTTCAGAGATGAGTGGTTATCCTAGATTGACCATCAAGGTCTCAGGTTCATATGGAGGATGGGAGAATGGTATCACAAACTCACACGAAGGATGGATGAATGACTAGTGAACTACCAACATGATTTGACTCACAGGTTACTTGTTTCATAGATCCGTGATGGATGCCCCCGTTATCACATATGTTGGTAAGGAGGTGTTTTTACCTACAGAGCGGGAACCTTGGAGAAAGACATAACAAAGGCAAGTTAAAACCCACTTTTCCTAAGTTTTTGTGATTGAGCATGTTTTACTAAGGAGCACGTAGATCTGGGCGACCGAAATCTATATTCTCAGATCTATGGCACAGGTTCAATTCCGAACCCCCCCTTGCTTTTATTCCTTTAACAGGGGTGGGGGGGGTCCGATATGGTAGTTTTAGATTGCGATCCCCACACTATCATGGAACTTTATCATGATGTCGGACACCTGCCCCCCCTTGCTCAAATCATCCTACCACCCCAACACCTCTCCGATACACTTCTTTCCCCTTCCGCTTACCGCCCTCACCTCTTGCTGACACTTGTCTTCCACTTACATGCCCCTTCTCTGTCATTGTGTTAGCACCACTCCTCACTTATCCTTTCCTTCCATGTGTATTCCACTCCCCGCCTCATGTCACATCCCCCTTTTAGCCTCCACCTCTCATGCCCTCACACCTATCTCTCACTCATCACCATCCCAACCCTTCGCTTTTCCCCCTCCACCTCTCATCCCCTTCCACCTGTATCTTCCTATTCCACAACAATTACACCATGTCATATACCTCTTCCCTAGTTCATTTCCATGTGACCTCCTTGTCACCTTCTCACACCACATCCCCTCATCGTCTGCTATCCCCAGCCTCTACATCTGATCCTTATGGCTGCCTTTTGTCTGTTGATCCCACCAAATCCTCATCCACATCAGACTGTCGAGTCCCTCTACAAAGGTCTAGCTCAGCTCCAGAATGCAAAAGGTAGCCACCATGTCCTCCAGGTGCTAGGTTTGAATCACTTCAGTCTTGATCCCAAGAGAGAAGTTATTAAGGTTGGCGGTAGCAGTTGAAAATCCCCTCCACCATGGATGAAAGCTCAGAAAGGACTATTATCTAGTCATTTAATCTACAAGCCTCTCTGATAGCATTTGACAGAGCCCCCTTCTGAAGAGGAGATACATGGGCATACTAACAGGTGAAAACTAGACATAAACCTTTGTGTTTGATAGAAGGATGTGTGCATAGAAATACTGCATGAACAATCTGACCGAAGTGACCTGGATGCAATGCCATAGAAGCCCAAGCGAGTCCCTGCTATTTATGAAAGTTTTTGAGTATATGTAGGTATCTTTGCAATTTTGTAGAGGTCAATGGTTAAGAAGAGCTCCCATTTTTGTAATATGTTTCAACACCAGAGCTGTGTCTGGTTATGTAATTAATTTGATACTTTCAGTTAATAGAAGTCAGTTTCCTTCCATCTCTTTGTAAATCCTTTGTAAAAACACTCAGAATCGGAAGATCCAGTCGAGGATTGCTATTTTGTTCTGATGGAGGTTTGATCATAAAAGTATCATGATCAGTTTTACTCAGTTTCTTATGTTGTCTCCTTCCCTCTCACACTACATAGGTCGAAATTAGAGGATCCAGTCAAGTTGTTGTGGTAGCACACTGATGGAGTTTTTATCATCGCGTTGTTGGAACTGTGTCATTCGGGCACATTTCAGTGTCTGAAACTTGGGCTCGAAGCCATCATCGAGCTTGAGTTTATCTTCTTGAAAGATGTTGGAAGTTTGGATGCCCATAGTAGTCTTATTCTCGTTTCCTTACCAAGTCTTCCTTCTACTCACATTTAAACTCATCCACTGACTGAAGTTAATATGGCCCTCACTTCCCTATGAATTTCTTGTCCAGTTCTATGTTGTAACACCATTCTAGTGCTGATTTTTGTCCACTAACTACCACCCATTTAAAACCAACATCCACCTATGACATAAGATGATGGGTATCAGGATTACCCCTACTACAATCTAGGGGTGAATTATGGTGCTAACGTTTCTGGCACCGTTGTTGGGAACAAAGTTGAAGATTTTCCCTTGGTAGAATGACAATGAAATTCTAATTCAGAAGGTGCATCAGACATCAAAATATATGAATATTTCAACTGTTCACCTAGCGACTCCATTATGGTGACTAAGGACTCTACTGAGGTGATTCCATTGTCTCAGTTTTGTTGCTTCAGTGTTCTTGCTTCTGGCTACACCTAGTAGCCCCTTGGAGAACATAAAAATCAGATCTAGCCTTTGATGGTGAATGAAGGTCAGACACACTCACTCTGCATATCATTCACCTAGTGACTCCATGGTTGAAGAATCGATTGGTGACTCGACTGGTTTAAAATGGAAAGAATCATGGCTCGGAGGTTTGTCGCCTTTAATTTTTCCTTTGTTCTTGGTTTTCCCAATGTTGCTCCTACTTCAAATGAATGGGATGATTATTTGCCTAGATTTAGAGAGCATAAAGAGGACATCCATGCTCAGCATCTCAAGGAGTTTCATGAAATCATGCACTAATGGGAGAGGCATCAGTAGGATGTATTAATGAATATGTTCATATTCTCACTAGCAGGGGATGCTCGTGAATGGTATCATTCTTTACCCCCTATTATCATTTCTTCACTGAGATATTTTCACGCATCTTTTATCGCCCATTATCATAAGTTTTATCCCTCTGAGTCAATTTTTCATAGTTGTTGTGAGGGATACAACGACTGTATTCAAGATAGAGTTGCTTCTTACGTAGGTTGTGAGGATGAGCATGATGATTTGGATTAGAAATCAGTCCTTTCTCATCCCTGTTCTTTTGCATCAGAGGAAAGCTATGAGGATGAAGGCTATGAGGAGGAAGAAGATTCTTTGAGTGAATTGATGAAGCTGGTAACATCTCTTTCTGCAAAGTTAGTGGAATTGAAGGCAGAGCATGAGTGTTGTCTTTTTGAGGAACATGAAGAGGATTTTCCATCCCATGAAAAGGATGGTAATGGCAGCTCTACTGAGGATTATGATGAAGACGTCATGACTGTAGAGTCCTTTCATTCTTCTCCTAATGTTTCTAATGTCCCTAGCTTTGACAATTTTTTGGATGAGAAGCAGTAGAGCCCCACATCGCATTTTGTCGTCTAGAGGAGCATCCATCCTGTATATGACAGCTAAGAATCAGATTCTGAGCTGGATATGTAGGACTTCTAAGAGAATACTATAGAGCCTTATCCTCTGTTCATAAAAGAGCAACATTGTGAGGAAATCATCCTTCCTGAGCAACATGATGAAGAGAAGAACTTTCCCAGTGGTCCTGTCTATGATGATTATGACTCTGATCATTGGGAGAGCCAAGAGGAAGAACCAAAGGAGAAGAAGAAGGATCATTTTATCTCTTGTCTAGAGCCTGTAAGTGAGAAGTCTTCGCCTGAGATCAGTCAACCTGCATCAACCTCTCATCTATGTGTGCCTACCAGCCATGTTTAGCCCTATATGAGCAACTGTGGAGCAGAGAAAGTTTTCTGCTACCCACTTTCCAGCCTTTGCCAATCAGTCTATGAGCCTGTCAATTATTATATGGAGTGGTATTTACTTCATATATTGGAGCCACCATGTTTTATCTTAGCTTCATCCCTTGGAGAAAAATTGAGGGGTGTGATTGTTCTATTGTCACTGTGGCATCATCTGCTAGTGGTCACGGACATAGTAAGGCATCTTCCATTCATGAAGTTACTTGATTGGCTATGGTGGAAGTTTTCTTTCACCTAGAACCATGTAAAAAATTAATTAGTTTAATATTGTGTATAAATAATCTCCTATGGAGCCAATGTATGTTGTTTTTCATTGTTTTTTGGCCTTTGTTTCTTCAACAAGGTGTTTCCGATCTTAACTCCATAGCCCACCAGAAGGCAGCTGGAATTGGAAAGTGATCTTAGAGCCCCGAAGGGAGGAATATATCCCCCATGGAGCCTAATTTTATCACATATGTTGGTAAGAAGGTGTTTTTTCCTTCAGAGTGGGAACCTTGGCGAAATAAGTAACAAAAGTGGGTTAGAACACACTTTTCCTAATTTTTTGTGATTGGGAATGTTTTACTAAGGAGCACGTAGATCTGGGTGGCCGAAATCTGAGTGCTTATATCTACGATGAAGGTTCAATTATGGACCCCCCTCCCCCGCTTTTCTGCCTTTAATGGTGTGGGGGGGGGGCAGGGGTGGGTCTGATATGGCGGTTTTAGATTGCGAGCCCTGGCAGGGATGATTTTAAGAATGGAAATTTATTTTTAAATGTAGAAACCTTCGCGAATATTACAATCCTTCATATGCCAACTACAAAATGTTTGGCGATATTTTTGTAAAAATATTCAAATTTCTAAGGATTTTATATAGTTTGTATAAAATTTTGGAGATTTCTAAGGTAAAATAATTTTATCGTATATAATTTGGGAAATCATTTTTAGAATAGTGAATATTGTTTTGGGAAAAACAATGCAAAATTAGCCCATGAGAAAAATTTATCCCCTAAAATCATCCTTGAGCCCCGCACTATCATGGCACCTCCTTGTGATGTTGGAGCCCCCCCCCCCACCCGCTCAAATCATCTTACCACCCCACCCCCCCTCCGATACACTACTTACCACTTCCACTTACTACCCTCACCTCCTACTAACACTTGTCTTCCACTTACCTGTGCCTTCTTTGTCGTTGTGTCAGTGCCACTCCTCACTTATCCTCGCCTGCCATGTGTATTCCACTCCCCGCCTCATGTCACATCCCCCTTTTAGCCTCTACCTCTCGCTCCCTCACACCTGTCTCCCACTCATAACCATCTCAACCCTTCACTTTTCCCGCTCCACCTCTCATCCCCTTCCACCTGTATCTTCCTGTTCCATGACATTTCCATCATGTCATATCCCTATTCCCTAGCCCATTTTCTTGCGGCCTCCTTGTCACCTTCTCACACCACATCCCCTCATCATCCGTCATCCCCAACCTTCACGTCTGGTTGTTATGACCACCTTTTGTCTATTGATCGCATCGAATCCTCATCCATGTCAGACTACGGAGTCCCTTTGCAAAGGTCCATCTCAACTCCAGAAGCCATAAGGCAGCCATCACGTCCTCCAAGAGATAGGTTTGACTCGCGCTAGTCCTGTTCCCGAGAGAGTAGTTATTAAGGTTGGTGGTAGCAATTGAAAATCGCCTCCACCATGGATGAAATCTCATAAAGTATTGTTAGCTAGTCATTTCATCTACAAGCCCCTCTAATAGCATCTGACAGAGCCCCCTTCTGACGAGGAGCTACATGGGCAGACTGACAGGAGAAAACCAGACGTAAACCTTTGTGTCTGATAGAAGGATGTGTGCGCAAAAAGACTGCATGAATAGTCTAACCAAAGTGACCTGGATGCAGTGCCATAGAAGCCTGAACGAGTCCCTACTATTTACGAAAGTTTCTGAGTATATGTAGGCATCTTTTCCACTTTGTAGAGGTCTTTGGTTGAGCAGAGATCCCATTTTTGTAATATGTTTCAACACCAGAGTTGTGTTTGGTTATGTAATTGATTTGAGACTTTTAGTTAATAGAAGTCAGTTTCCTTCCATCTCTCTGTAAATCCTTTGTAAAAACACTCGGAATCAGAGGATCTAGTCGAGGATTGCTACGTTGTTTTGATGGAGGTTTGATCATAGCAGTATCATGGTCAGTTTTAATTAGTTTCTTATGTTTTCTATTTCCCTCTCGCACTGCATAGATTGAAATTGGAGGATCGAGTCAAGCTGTTGTGGCAGCACACTGATGGAGGTTTGATCATTGCACTGTTGGAACTGTGTCATTCCGGCACATTTCAGTGTCTGAAACCCAGGCTCGAAGCCATCATTGAGCTTGATTTTATCTTCTTTCAAGGTGCTATAAGGCCAGATGCCCATATTAGTCTTGTTCTCGTTTCCTTACCAAGTCTTCCCTCTGCTCTCCTTTAAAATCATCCATTGACTGAAGTTAATATGGCCCTCACTTCAGTATGTATTTCTTGTCTGGTTCTATTTTGTAACACCATTATAGTGTTGAGTTTTGTCCACTGACAACCACCCATTTAAAACCAACATCCACCTATGACATAAGCTGATGGGTATACCCCTGCTGCAATCCAGGGGTGACTTCTGGTGCTAACATTTCTGGTGCCGTTGTCGGGGATGAAGTTGAATATTTTCCTTGGGTAGAATGAAAATCAACTTCTGATTCTAAAGGTGCATTAGATATCAGAATATATGAATATTGCAACCATGCACCTGGTGACTCCATTATGGTGACTCTACTGAGGCGATTCCACTGTCTCGGTTTTGTTGTTTTAGTGTTACTACTTCTAGCTACACCTAGTAGCCCCTCGGAGAATATAACTATCATATCTGGTCTTCGATGGTGAATGAAGGCCAAACACACTCACCCTACATATCATTCACCTGGTGAATCCATGGTTGAAGAATCAATTAGCAACTCCACTGGTTCGAAATGGAAAGAATCTTGTCTCAGAGGTTTGTTCCCTTTAATTTTTTTGCTATTCTTGGTTTTCCCAATGTTGTTCCTGCTTCAAATGAATGGGATGATTATTTTCCTAGATTTAGAGAGCATAAAGAGGATAACCCTTCTCAACATCTCAAGGAGTTTCATGAACTCATGCACCAATGGGAGATACATGAGGAGGATGTATTAATGAAGATGTTCATGTTCTCGCTAGCAGGGGATACTCGTGAATGGTATCACTCCTTACCCCCTGCTATCATTTTTTCATTGAGAGATTTTCACGCATCTTTTAACGCCCATTGTCAGAAGTTTTATCCCCCTGAGTGAATTTTTCATAGCTATTGTGAGGGATACAATGACTTTATTCAAGATAGAGCTACTTCTTACGTTGGCTGTGAGGATGAGCCTGATGACTTGGATCATAAATCAATCCTTTCTCATCCCTTTTCATCTACATCAGAGGAAAGCTATGAGGATGAAGTCTACGAGGAGGAAGAAGATTCTCTGAGTGAACTGATGGAGTTGGTAATGTCTCTTTCTGCAAAGTTAGTGGAATTGAAGGCAAAGCATGAGCGTTGTATTTTTGAAGATCATGAAGAGGATTTTCTAGCCCATGAAAAGGATGTTTGTGGAATCTCTACTGAGGATGATGATGAAGATGTCATGACTGTAGAGTCCCTGCATTATGCTCCTAAGGTGTTTTTTGTCCCTAGATTTGACGATTGATTAGATGAGGAGAAACAAAGCCCCACATAGAAGTTTGTCGTCCAGAGGAGAAGCCATCCTATATATGATAGCTACGAATCTGATTCTAAGTTATATATGCAGGAATTCTAGGAGCATACTGCAGAGCCTTATTCTATGTTCGTAAAAGAGAAACATTGCAAGGAAATCAGATTTCTTGAGTAGCATGATGAAGAGCACAACTTTCCCATTGGTCCTGTCTATGATGATTATGACTCTGATCATTGGGAGAGCCAAGAGGATGAACTGAAGGAGCAAGAAAAGGAGAATTGTATCTCCTGTTCAGAGCCTGTAAGTGAGCAGCCTTTGCCTGAAATCAGTCAACCTACATCAACCACTCATCTACGTATGCCTACCAGCCATGTTCGTCCCTATATGAGCATCTTTGGAGCAAAGCAGGTTTTCTGCTACCCACTTGTTAGCCTTTGCCACTCAGTCTATCAACCTGTCAATGATTATATGGAGTGGTATTTCCTTCATATATTGGAGCCACCCTGTTTTATCTCAGCTTCAGCCCTTGGAGAAAAAATGAAGGGTGTGATCGTTCTGCTGTCACGGTGGCATCATATGTCAGTGGTCACTGACAGAGTAAAGCATCTTCCATTCAGGAACTTACTTGAGTGGCTATGGTGGAAGTTTGGTTTCACCTAGCACCATGTAAAAAATGAATTAGTTTAAGATTGTTTATAAATAAGCTCCTATGGAGACCATGTATGTTGTTTTTCATTGTTTTTTTGGACTTTATTTCTTCATTAGGTTGTTTTTGAGCTTGAATCCATAGCCCACCAGAAGGCAGCTGGAACTGCAAAGCGATCTTAGAGCCTCTCAGGGAGGACTCTATCCCCTGTGGAGCCTAATGTTATCACATATGTTGGTAATGAGGTGTTTTTTCCTTCAGAGTGGGCACCTTGGTGAAATAAGTAACAAAGGTGGTTTAAAACCCACTTTTGCTAAGTTTATGTGAT